>JANIJG010000401.1:0-19635 GCA_024611175.1 Megaceryle torquata | reverse complement strand
AAGAAGGGGATGTGTGGTATCCATTTTCAGTTCTTATGGTTTTATTTGGACCAATCTAATCTAGTAGCACAAAGGTCCCCAGAAGATTAAAAAAAAAAAATAATAATGATAACAACAACAAAAACACCACAACACCACCCAAAACAATCCAAACAAACAAAAAAAATCACAGCAGTTAAGTACTTCACAGCTCCTTCCAAGAAAAAGTCAAAATCATCTTCCAGTAATCTGGTGTAAAGTAACATGACAAGTGTGATAAAAACATGTGAATTTACACTCTGAAAGCAAATCCTCACTTGAAATACTGTCCATATATAAGGCTGCTTTAAATTACCTTCTAAGAAGTTTGAATTTACATCATAGATGTAGCTACACCAAGATTTTCTAACACCGAATTTTTCATACACATTACAAGTTGCTCATGAGACTGATTTTTTTTTTTTTTTAAAGCCACACCCCATCCCCTTCTGCTATCAAAACTATACTTATTTCTTCACAATTCACATTTTCTTACATATGAGGAAGCAGAGCTCCTGCAGAGCTAATTTATCCATGGGCAATCATCAGATAAAGAGGAGATTACAGGCATCTAGGAACAAGGTGTGTTAATGATCGCTTGAAAGTTTTTCACCGCGTTTTACAAATCAATCTTCTGTTCTAAAAATCACCCCATGGCTGAATATTTTGTGTACAAGAGGACAGTCCTAAGTCATTCTACGGACACCTATAACGATCACAAACTCTCCCTATTTTTCTCCCCTATTTCCAACACATCCCAAAGAACTTCAAAGACAGTTTATCCAGGTTAGTTTCTGTCCTGCAGACCTCCTTCTCAAACCACTTTCTTGGTAAACCACAAAGTCAGTGCTATTTTGTAACTAATTATGGAAGTGTCCCACTCTTTTTAAACCAGTGTTTCCAAATAACCTTCATTTCAGAGCAGAAATGGGGGACTGCCACTCCCCTCACTGCAGATTCAGGCACAGCACACACGGTCTTCAGCCCTTCCCCTCATCCCTAGCTGCCGCTGTTCAGTAGCTCCTCTTCAACTTCGCGCTACATCACAAGGAAGAGAACAGTTCCCAGTGCACAATTCTGTTCCCACTTTCCTGATTACCCATTAAATTCTATTTCAACATAACTTAAGCACTAGGTTCTTTCCACACATACTGAAGCATACAATGAGCCCACAGTTGCCACAGTCACTGGCATGCTTGAAGTTCATGCCCTACCTCATCCTGTGACAACTTGTTCAAATACCTCTACCTTCAGCAACAACGGAAGTTGGAAACAAAGTGTTGCTAAGGAGGGAGAAAAAAAATAAATAAATAAGCAACCTTAACATACTATTCATTTTCTTTGGAGATAAGGAAAGTATAGCAGAATCCAAGCTGTTCTGATCCACCAGATGAGTTAGTAAAATCACGCAGAACACTGCTTGGCAAATGCTGCCCTCTCCCACCACAGCCCTTCAGACAAAAGATGTTCTTTATGCTATTTGAGCCTACCTAAGTAAGAAAAACACAACTGACTTGCACTTCCCCGATGCTTAAATACTGAAAGCAAACCCAGTCAGGGAAATCAGAACTCTGCTAAAGAGAAACCACCACATACCTTTAAACAAACTGGACACAAACTAACCTGCTTGGATTCAGTAACTGCTAGAAGCACAGTCAAACATCAAATGCAGTATCAAGGCACACTGGTCTCACCCCACATTGTTCTGGTTTGGCCTTTTGTGGTTTTTTTGGGGTGTTTTGTTTTGTTGGGTTTTTTTTGGTTGCTTGGTTAGGGCTTTTTTGGTTTTGGGGGGGTTGTTTTGTTTTTTCTTGGTTTTGTTTGGTTTTTAGCTTTTTTTCTTTTTTCTTTTTAATAAGCAGGTAAACATTCAAAATTTCTGAGTTGGCCTCTTCTTTTTGCAAAATGACCTCATAATGAAAAGCACTGGAAACCTTCACAGTTTATGAGGTCTAATCACCTGTACCAATTGCTTTTTGGCCAAAATATTACTTCAGCTGTGACAGACAGAATACTTTAAAATTTGAAAAACTGATTCTAAAAGCCTTAATTTATCCACAGAGGCTCAAACTGACATTTTGGCCCAAAAAGATCTGCCTTCATCTCAATTTTTAACAATAATTAAAAAAAAAAAAAACAAAACAAAAAAAGATACTCTTTAGAAGCTGTTTTTAAATATTTAGAACTAGATTGTGACCACGGAGATTTTGGTTCTTCGGTGATATCCCATGGTACCAGTGCAGCTCCTAAACATAATGTATTACTTTTTAATAGCTCCATTAAACATGTTTCAAGATACAAAACCATTTTGCGAGGCCTGGGGGAATGAAAAAAAGAAAGGGAAATTATGCTCTGTGTGAGTCAATTATGCTATCTGTGAGTCAACACCAGCTCCTCTTCACTCTCTAAATATCTATATAGAAGACTGGTTTGTAGCTGCATTCTGCCTTGGACTTTTTAACAGCACATGATTGTTAATTGTTTCCTCCTCCCAGACTCAAAAGGAAAAAAGTAGAGGAAAACTATCAGGTTTTAGTAGTTCATGGTAGGTGGTATATGAAAAATCTAATATGTATTCAAATAATACTGATTTAATAGATGATAAAAGTTTATAATAAAGTTGGACATCACATTATTCACTAGTATCTAAGTGGTTTTGCTTCTGCAAGCAGCACTTTTAATTAAATTTTTTTATTTTCAGTCCTGAGAGTAACAGTGAGATTCATTCATTTGTTTCTTACAAACTAAAACAACACGGGAACTCGGAGATGAAAGCTCCATATGCGATCGTGCCAATAAAGCTTCTGGGAAGAGACTACTTAAAAAAAAACCCCAAGCATGATTCAGCCTCTCTGTGCATTTCTTCTTTCATTCTTCTGCAACTGAACATAAACTTGGATTAACCATTCCAGCATTCTGCATTATCTCCTTTTCCATGTCATGTGTTAACAACTGTCGGACGTCTGTCCAGCTGAACCAGGATCACATAAGCGGTTGTGATGTCAAAGTGAAACGTCCAATATCTCATTACCTGAATCATAGAAATAAAGTTTTCATGAAAACTTACTGGAAGCAAATTTTGCTGAAATTCACAATGGTTTTGTCTATTAAAAATAAGTCTCAAAATTATATAAAATATCTTTCTATGCCATGGCCTTACATCCACGATTACCGAAAAACTACTTTCTGAAGTGTCTGACAACATCCAAAGCAAGACAGTACCTCCTTATTTACCTATATTTGTTATGAGAATTACATGTCCCAAACCTCTCGCAACAGTTATTGCAGAGGGATTGTGAAGTATGGGCAAGAATAAGTAGCCTCATTAACAGTTAGTCAATTTTACTTAGCAACTACTTAGTCTTAGTACAAGAGCAAATAATTAGTTGTCAAGCGATTCTCCTTTCAAACTATGTGGCAAAACTGAAATAACACAAACAGGAAGTTCTGTCTCCAAAGGTATTTTCCAGACTATTTGTCTTACTCCTTAAACAGTTCCCCAACTTCCATTTCAGTCACCAAACTGAAATGCAATCATATAAATTTAGACAGCATTTTATGCACTTACAGATCAAGGAAAAAAAAAAAAAAAAAAAACAAACACACCCACAACATTAGAATTCTTACATCTACCAATTCCAATTCCCAGTTTTCAATACTTGCTCAGCATGAGCACGAAATGTTCCAATGGAAATAACACAGGTCAACCTTACCAATGGCTAGAGATCCCAAGAATTACATTTCCCATTTTATCAGATAAATGCTTTTTTTTTTTTTTTTAAAGTTTTTGTTTTGTTTTAGTTTCTGCCCAAAATCAGAGTTTAAATCCTTCTTAATCTGAGATGTGATGAAAATACATCTGCATTTACAACTATCCTATATGCTCTTACATTTTGGCATTTAAAGCATTGATAATAGCATTGCTCTCTCTAGGAACTCTGCAAGCAATCTGTCAAGTATATCCTATTTAGGCACATCTTTCTAACCAAGCAAATATAAAACTCTCAATTAGGTGATCTGCCAGCCTATCCTCTAATGCTTTAGTTGCTAAATTTGAGTAAAAAGAAAACAACACTGATAAGCATTCAAGCCCATCAAGAAGCTGCATTTCTCTGTGCAAGACCTACACTTTACTGGCTCTGGTGAAGCCAATGAGCATAAACAGATACTGTGCATGAAAAGGTGGCCCTGTCCTCAGACAATGAGGACTGAACCTTCCACTGGCATCAGAGAAACTATACAAACGATATAAACTAGCAGGACAGAAGTCAAGACCCTCCCCTTCTGGCAGCAATACACAGTACGTGCAAACATCCAAGTTTTTATTACACGGTAGAAACAGAAAACATCCTTCGGGCTCCTTCTCCACCAATACTTTCCTACTCCCATAAAACTTCCTGTGCTGGGTTTGAGGAAAGATCCACTTACAGACAACATAAATCCTTCCTTTTGTAGCCCTACAAGTTCTTTCATGCTCTTCAAGGAACAGAATTCCCATAAAGGCAAGTACAAAACAGTAAAATAATCCTGTAGATAATCACTGGGAAGAGACATCTCCAGGAAGAGACTGTGTGTAGAAGGTGTCCTGACTTCATTACATCTGTCTCTAAATACTCTACACCTGGACTGCCCATCCTTCATCACCAGCCATTGCCTAACTATTAATAGATCACTTAAATTTCATTTCCTAATCTGTATCACAAGAACAACAACAAACAAAAAAGTTCAAGTATTCCCTACACCAGATTTTCTTTATAAACAAACAAACAAAAAAAAACCCAAACAAACAAACAAAAAAAGAGAAAAAACAAAACCCCACACAGAACAAAAAACACCACAGAACTTTTAAAATAAATAAATATATCTTTATTTCACAGGTTTAGTGCAAGAGCAGCCAGGTAAAACCTGAGAATTTGAGAGCTGGAAGGTGGAACTAACAGCTGGAGATTGTATTCACCCAACTGTGATAAGTAGCAGCCAGACTACTCTCCCTGACTCTTAATCCACCGTGAGAATGAGTGGACTTCAGCCTAGCTGAGGATTCTACCCAAGGCAAATATTAATTTCTTTCAGCAACTATTACATCTGTGTGGAAGGGCACAACACTTCCTATGCAAAAGAACTTCTGACCTTTCCCCAAAAGACTACCTTTAGTCACGGCTGGTTTACAAATGGAATCAGACAACTTCCTTGCTCAGCTAAGCCAAGTATCAAAAGGCTTAACTGCACTGGTGACAGAATGTGTGAGGTTTCCTAACTCTTGCTGAATGGCCAGCTCAACAGCAATGATGCCATATTAAAGATTACATTAATTTTTAAAATGTATTTTTAGAGCACACACAGAAAGGAGAAGCCCATTAATGGCACACTAGAAGAAAATTTTTCAAGCTCCTAAGCTTTTACCTTGAGCAAAGAAAGATAATCTGATTTACTAACCAACAAGGTAAAAAAAGGACCAAGACATACAAAGAAAAAACTTTGTATTCGAGAGGACAATCAACATTTCTCAGTATATGCTTTCTCCATTCTATAACAGGCACATGAACAATGGACACGGTATATACAAGTAGATTTTTTTTTTTACTTCTATCATCTTTTGTAGTTAGAGTGAGATAAATGCATCTACACACTCAGGCAACCACCTCAGGTATTTTCATTTTATTGGAAAATATTCTGCTAATTTAAAAGGGTTGAGTTATACGGTGTTGGAGGAAGAAATCTGGTTCTAGGCTTATTTGAAATGTTCTAAGCACTATTTCTAAAAATAGAGGAGACTTAAACATAGCTAGAAGCACACTGCATACAACAAATGTATCTGTACACCAGTGCTATGAAATGCTTTACTCTGTTAGTATCTTGTCAGTGGGACTAGTAGTATACAGTGCAAGAGAAGAGACACACGGTTTGGCAAGAAAAAGATAAAGAAAAAAAGAAATAAACCAGCGAGCTAACTACTACCTTAGCCCTTAGCTATTAATAGAATAGCCATTAGGACAGCTTAATGGTTAGCTATTCTTCAGCCATTCCTTGATTAACATAATTAAATAAAATTCTGAGCGAGTCATTAAAAACCTCAACCTACTTTGAAGCTGACTTGAATACAAAACTTGAACTTGAATCTGAAAGTGTTTTTCTTTCCAGGTGTCTTCCCCCTTCCACTTTCATTTCTTTCTAGGTGAAGAATGTCCACTGCTTTGTCACAAACAGAATGCTCTCAGCTAATCCGCATTCAGTGATTAATTTTATATGTAAACATAGTGGCTAGGAGACCCAATTTGGTGTTGGGGCAAATGAGGTGAGGGAGGGTAAGGGTAATCATGAGGTGGGTTATTTTCTTAAACAGAGCTACCAAGGAAACATCACTTTCCTTGCTTATCATCTGTGTATCTGAGGACGGTAGAGATGTACAGTCTACAGTAATAAACATAATTGTTAAGACAGTTCAGTTCATACAGGGATTTAATTTGTTTTGATTTAAACATTAAAAAATCTGCTCAGAGATGCAGTTTAGATCAACAATTTCAAGCTAAACCTTAATCTGTAAGTAACAAATTGCTACAGTCTGTTCCATGTATTTACACCAGTGTTTGAGGCATTCAGGGTAGAAAAAGACATGGCAAATTTAAAGAACTAGTATTCAAATACAGGACACAAAGCTTTCTCAAGACAAGATTTTTGAAGATTGCATGAACTTTTTTTTGTGAGTCTTCCCATATCACTCAAAATCCATAAATAAAGGTGTATCAGACTTCAGCTCTTCAATAATGCAGCTAATAAGAAAATTGTTGGGGGGAAGTGGCTGAGTAAGGTCACAGTAGGTTTGTTCTATTCGGCTGGTTTTGGGTTTGGGGGGGTGGGGATTCCTCCTTTTTTTTTAAACTAGAATCAAACTATGACCCTAGTTATATGGAATTTTTTTTTTTTTTTTTTTTTTACTGACATGCCCTCTCCCCTCTTTTTGTTCTACACTGAAAATACAGCACAACACAACAGTTACATTTGTGATTTACTCACCTTTTTCACTTCTCAAGTAACACAGCAAGCAATCTTTGTATATTGTGTTGCAGTACACAAATAATAAGAGTACACAAATAATAAGCTGATCACGGAATACTCTGTAACATTAGTGCATCATAAGAATAAAAAGTAGCATTCTGTCAGTCGATTTTTCTACCCATTATTTCCATTTCACTTGGTTTTTTTTTTTAAAGATGTCTAAAAGTCATAATCCAAAGAGTCACCTATCAAGTAGAAAAGTATCTGGACTATCTAACAAGAGCCTTTCAATTGCAGGGTGCATACAGCTTATTGGAGCACACCTCTGTATTTCCATATACTCAAGACTGACAGAAGCAATCCTATCCTGTAATAAACAATCAAATGTTTCCTACTCTGCAGCACATTCTGCAGTACTCGTCGGTACTGCATAGTAGATGACATTCTTATTTACTGAAAAGAAACAGTCACTCCTGTTTTCCATTTATTTGTAGACAGGAAAGTATCTCCTAAGCATTACATTGTCATCTACACATGATTCTTGGTGCAAGTCCAAAACATTTTAGGCTTACCACGGTTTTTAAATTAAGTAGATGACTTGGCCTTTTCAAAAAAGGGTGATAACAGTAACACAAATCTTTCAGTATTTCCATGGTCTGAGGCATGACTGGTCACAGAAGATGTACCATTGTCAGTGGTTTTATTACATTGCTTCCTCCATCAGGTGACAAAACCAAACATTGCTAACAATCCTTAAAGATTGTCTTGGAACACGCACAGTCTCTCTGGGATTGTGTCTTAAAAAACTTTACTTCATTTCCTATTACAATCAACGGGTTTATATAATAGATCAAAGTACAAATAACAGGATGTCAACCTTATGTTGCTTGGCTACTAAGCACCGTATTTTTCATATTTTCACAGTGACTAGCAGAGGTATTTCAAGAATTCCTTCTTATGCTGAGGCGTGCTACCAGCCATCGTTGAAACCAGCCTGGTAGTCTAGTCTGGTTACATATTCTGCTACAGGCAAGAAGCATTTGAAAGAAATTTTCCTAAATGGACTATGGCAAACTTCATCTGAAGGTGGCTACCATTTCCCTCCTAATTCCATTTATTCCTTCTCCTTTTAAGAGAACCAACAAGATGGGGCACTCCCCTGATGCAGACACTGTCCCAAACAGGGCAACACAACACAACCAACCACAGAACAGAGTAACTCACTTGACTGCATTGCAAAGTTAAATGTTTAGTGTTTTGCATACACTGGGCAAATAAAACCGGAAGTACTCCCAAAAAATGAAAGCCAACTTTAGGTAGCCATAGCTTAAATCTACAGAGTCACCCTAGTGGCAATAATTCTGTAGATATGTGAACAATATTTTCTCAAAAAAATAGCAAACTATATATTCTCTGAAAGTGTAGTTGAAGTGACAGATACATGGACACCCCGCCACCAAACATACTACGGGTAACTTTTCTAGAACCATGCTGCACCATCTTCGTTCTGGGCCTTTCTCTCAGAGGTGCCAAGTTATTGCTCATCTGATCGATATCAGTGACCATCACAAACCGCTGCTTTTCAAACACCGCTGTGAAGTCTTCCCACTGGGGTTAAAAGCCTTTCAGTGTTCCCCTCCTTGAAGTCACTCTCTTTGCTGTTAGGCTTTGAAACATACAGAAAGCCACAAACTACATAATTTTTCCAGGTTTACAGGAAACAAAACTTTTGCATATTCAGTTGTAAGACTGAGATTCATCTCCCTAATAGTAAGAGACTACGACAACTGAGTTTACAGGAAGCAAAAGGCATATCCTACCACACAGCCTTTAAAAAAAAACCCAAAAAACCAAACACCTCTATGTTATTCATCTCATGCCAAAAAATTAAACCACTGAATACACAAAGATAACCCAAGTTCTTGCTTTATTCTTCCCCTTATACCATCAAAACACTTCTGAGGATATTCCAAATCAGAATAAACAAAAGCCTGCTAAATATTTTGCTCCTTGCACTTTATGGTGTATGTCTTCAGGGCAAAGCTATCTAGGTACCAGTCCACAGCCAATATACATCAAAGGCTCCAAACTCCAGTGTGTGAATACAGCTAAGCTAGGCCATCTTTAGTTTAGCACTTTTTCTGCTCTACCTGATCCCAGAAGGACTGTTAATGTGTTGAAGAACCACCCCTCCAGCTTACAGGGTAAGGTTACAGGCATTACCCTTCATTGCACAGCTCGACCTCTTCATTTGTCTTTGAAAGCATTCTGTATAAGCAGCTGCTCTTCATGGTAACTACCTCCTTTGATTAACTGCTATGAAAGCCTCTATCAGGAGGTTATCTTTTTATCTCATTTCTTCTGACAAACTTTGAAAATCCTTTTACAGTGGACTCTACCCTCAAGGTCTGAGTTTAAGCTGCACCCTCCTCGTTAACTATATTATAATTGCTCTCGGCCAAAACCTGTTTTTCTCCTAGCACCAGAGCTCTACTAGACAATGCTGACGAGGCATTTGTGGACTGAAACATCCTGGCAGGCTCACTCCAACAGCATAATGTTTTAGAGCACAGACGTGATTAGTTCAAAATTATTACTGCACAGACCTGATTAGTTCAAAACACTGCACGAGCGTGTGTAGTGTCTCCCTGCAGGCACGTCAGAGGTCACAAAAAAGGTCCTTCGAAGTCCAAGCTTGCCCTTATTAGCATGCAGCTCTGTCTCTCAACACCACCCCTTTGTTCTATTTATACCCTAGGACCTCTTGAATGTGCTGGATGAAATCCACTCCCAGTATAACCAGCCAGTTACTATTAGTATCGAGGAAAAAAGTTTCACGAATTCCTCACTTCAATTAGAGCAGCCAGTACTGAAACCAACTAATGTCCAGGGTACATTTCCCCCACTAGCACCTCTACACCGGGAGTTTTCAGAAATATTCAAGCCATGTCTCAAATATATACTCTTCCTTTTTGTTGGCAGCCACTGATAATAGCCCTCAGCTCAAAACTTATTTTACTGCTACAACTTCCCTATGGGCCATTTTGTCTTCATGGTCTTTGATTCTACCCTCTACCATCTGGCCTAGGAGCACTCATGAGACCATCTCTAACACACAGAATTCTTTCCAGTGGCTTAAATGCATATCTCTCATTTTTAGCAATTTCACTAAATTTCTGAAAGGAATTACAGAATCATTAAGGTTGGGAAAGACCTCCAAGATCATCTAGTCCAACCTTCTACCCAACATCTCCATGACCACTAGACCATATCCCGAAGTGCCTCATCTACATGTTTTTTTGAACACCTCCAGGGATGGTGACTCCACCACTTCTCTGGGCCCCCTGTTCCAGTGCCTAACCACTCTTTCAGTAAAGAAATTCTTCCTAATATCTAATCTGAACTTCCCCTGGTGCAGCTTGTGGACATTTCCTCTAGTCCTGTCATTTGTTACTTGAGAGAAGAGGCCAACACCAGCCTCACTAAATCTCCTTTCAGGTAGCTGTAGAGAGCAATAAGGCCTCCTCTCAGCCTCCTCTTCTTCAGGCTAAACAATCCCAGCTCCCTTAGCCCATCCTCATAAGGCACGTTCTCCAGTCCCCTCACCAGCTTTGTTGTCCTCCTCTGTATCCGCTCCAGCACCTCAATGTCCTTCTTGTACTTTGGTGCCCAAAACTGGACACAGCATTCAAGGTGTGGTCTCACCAGTGCCAAGTACAGGGGCACAATCAGTTCCCCCCTCCTGCTGGTTGCACCATTTGTGATCCAGGCCAGGATGACACTGGCCTTCTTGGCCACACAGGCACATTACTGGCTCATGTTCAGCCAGCAGCCTCAGGTCCTTTTCTGCCAGGCAGCTTTCCAACCACTCCTCCTCAAGCCTACAGCATTGCCTGGGGTTGTTGCAACCCAGCATGTGGTCTTATTAAACCTCATACAATTGGCCTCAGCCCATTGATCCAGCCTGTCCAGATCCCTCTGCAGAGCCTTCCTACCCTCAAGCAGATCAACACTCCCACTTAATTTCATGTCATCTGCAAATGTACTGAGGGTGCACTCAATCCCCTCATTCAAATCATTGATAAAGATGTTAAATAGGAACAGTCCCAGCACTGAGCCCTGGGGAACACCACTTGTTACCAGTCACCAACTGGATACAAGCAGAGCCAGAGATAGTATTCAGATACCACCCCACCCCCCCCCAATTAATTTTCATTTCCCCACTTGCAATTTTGTATACCTCCCTGTAAAGAAAGCCTATCTTCTTTTTTATCAAGACACTGCAAATGTCCCTTATCAATTGCCAAATGAAATTCCAATCCAAATTAAACTAACATCTCTCACAATATTCTTCAAAGCCTTGCCACTAGGCATTTGCCCCTCCCAGTTACATACTCAGCTAGTCCCAAGATGCAACAACTACAAGGTTGCCTTCTCCTGCTGTCTCCCAACATACTATCAATCCTTGTAAGGTTTTCAAAAGGACAGTAACTACTTCCAAGAAGTTGATGGTCTTTGTGAAATCATCAGCAAGATTCATATTTTAATGCTGCTGAGAAAGAACTTTGAAAAGTTACAGTTAAAAAAAATAACCTGCTAGAGGATCATAGAATGGTAGGGGTTGGAAAGGACCTCTAGAGATCATTGAGTCCAACCCCCCTGCCAGAGCAGGATCACCCAGGGCAGCCCACACGAACTGATCCAGGTGGGTCTTGAAAGTCTCCAGAGAAGGAGACTTCACAACCTCTCTGGGCAGCCTGTTCCAGGTTCTGTCACTCTCACAGTGAAGAAGTTTTTCCTCATGTTGAGGTGGAACTTCCTGTGTTTCCCCTTGCTACCATCACCTCTCGTCCTCTCCCAGGGCACCACTGACAAGAGACTGGCCCCTTCTACTTGACCCCCACCCTGCAGATATTTGTAAACATTCATAAGATCCCCTCTCAGTCTTCCCTCCTCCAGGCTCAGGGCCTCAGGGCTCTCAGCCTTTCCTCCTGAGAGAGATGTTCCAGCCCCTTCATCATCTTTTCAGCTCTCCACGGGACTCTCTCTTGTATTTCCCTGTCCCTCTTAAACGGGGGAGACCAGAACTGAACACAATACTCCAGATAATGATTCTAAAACAAGTTTAATAGAAGATTTTTTTTTTGGCCAAAATAGTGACTGCAGTTTGAGCTAACCATGCACTCACTATTCCTAATACCTCCCTGAGTTTCCTTTACTCCTTTTGTGAATGCAGATTGTACGTAAGCAAGTCTTCTGAAAAATATATACTAGAAATAAAGAGCAAGTTCATGAAGAGTCTTGTCAGCCTTGCTGTGCCATACAAAGTATAAAAGTAATAATTATCAGGTTTCCAGGACTGTAACTCGCTCTTCCCTATTTTGTGGGGCAGAGGAAATAGATAAATAGATAGATAGAAAAATAGATAAATAGAGAGATAGATACATAGATAGACAGACAGACAGATAGATAGAAATTATATCACTTTACTTTTACAATACCTAGCACACTTCAACTTCTATCCCTTCCTACCTCACGTGTCAATACAGAGGGCAGGGAGCAGTACAAATGCAACAGCACTTCTGCTTTGAAATGGTTCTAAAATGGCTGCAAGTTTACAAAGTGGAATATAAAATTAACTATCAAAAGTGCAACATCGAAAAAGTTGTACGAGACTGCATAAAACGTTTGTAAACAGAACTGTGGAAATGTTACTCTTAAAAAGTTGTTCATTCAAGAAAATTAAATACAGAAAACAAACCTAAATCCCTTCCTCTCATAAGGAAGTTTCTCACTGTATTTAGCATGTCAGAAAACACACCAATTCAACTGCAGCAGAGCATTCCACAGCTGCCAGTACAAAGGACACGCAGCGAGCGTTAAGCATTAAACCAACACAAACAGCAAATTGATTTTCCAGAAGGGCCTTTCAGAGCATTTCAGAACTTCAAAATGGAGGGAAAGAGGCAGGAAAGGGGAACTACAAAAACTGAACTGCTTTGCTTTTCTGTAGATCCATGATTCAACGCTAGGTACATATGGCAGAGAAAACATAAGCCGTTACAATTATTAAACAATAAGTTATGTTAATTATGACATTGAATAGGAAACTATTTCCAAAGTTCCAGGAGTCAAACATACAATACTTTTCAAAATAAACAACTACCACGTCGATGCAAGGCAGCACTGAAGTTCCTGTTCACACATACTGCTTCTCGAAGTGATTGTAAATGACTGAATCGTATTATGTGAGATGCAAAAAATTAGTGTATGTGGTCCCAATATCTAAGAATTAAGATAATTAAGAAGCAGCTGGACAGCCGGAGGGGATGCTCTTGCAGTTCACCCACCAAAGGTGGTCAGCCCCCAACCTCCTCCACGCTTGGGATGTGCAGGCACACACCTGAAGCAACAGGCCCTTGCTATGGGTGCCTTGACACACAGACGTCAGTCCTACACCACGAACGTCTCTTTCCTTGTGCTCATCCCCAGACCACGAGCAAAATCCGATATTTAACAGCAGGACAGCGTGATGCCCTCTTCTACCAGGAGCATTTCAATAGGGAGCCCCCGGCATCAGCCAGGCACACCTTCAGTTTACTGGCAGAGGGATGTTAACTTTAGCTGGTAAAACACACAGGATTGTGTGTTTTGATTGTTTTCCAAGCCCACGAGCTTGCCAAGCATGCTGTGGGCTTGGGAAGAAATAAAGTGCAAGAACTATTGCTCATACAGCCCAAATTAGTTGCATAGGCATGTAAATTGGTCAAATAAAATTTACATTTTCTTTCTAACGTGAAGATAGGAGCAGGAAGGTAAGAGGTATTTCACTGCTACGTTCCCACATGCAAATTCCCAACAGCTACATCAGCTTTTCAGTAAAGCTAATAGGCTTTCCTTAATTTTCACCATTTCTCCAGCTTTGCAGCTCCAACTCATGAATTTCTATAAACCTTTGGGAAAAGACAGGGTCTGGTAATAGGAAATCCAAGAGATTTCAATTTTGCAGGTGGCAGATAAGGAAATTACGACAGAAAACTTCACAGGACCTTAAATAACTCAGTCACTATCCGTCTACACCACAGACTAACTTGAAACGAATACGGCTATGAAAATTCACTCGTTGCTAACGCGTACGGCCTCACTCTCAAGGAGCTATGCCGTGCTAGTAAATTCGCAAAGCAATCACACAACCGAACCCCATCGGTTTCACATAGACACCGTTTCAAACGGCAGCCCTCAGGAGTAGAGGCTGAGGCGCTGGAGCGCCCGCCGCACCATAACGCGGAGGGGCCGGGCCGGGCCGGGCCGGGGTCACCGGTAGCGCCGCGTGCCAGCGCCCGCCGCCTGCGCGTGTTCTCGACCGCCACCTGCTGGCCCCGCCGGGCCGGGAAGCCGCGCGCACGGGAGCCGGGACGGACCGACCGACAGGAGGGCAGGTCAAAGAGGGTCTTAAAGAAGCTCAATAGCAGGGAAAACAAAAGCAAAGCAAACAACCAACACCATCCCTTCACCTCTCTCCTTCCCCCCCAGAAAACACCACCACATGAACAAAACAAAACACCAAACCAAAAATGAAAATTAACAGAGACAAAACAAAAAAACACACAAAACAAAAATACACACACAAAAAAAGAAAAAGTCACACACAAAAAAAAAAAACCACACCACCACCACATCAATATTTGAGGATGCTTGAACTTTTCTCTTTTTTTTTTTTTAAAGCTTCTTTTATTTCCCCTACAAAGGGGGGGTGGAGGGGGGAAGCTTTATCTAGGCAGGAGGAGAAACTACTGTCCCGAGGATACAGAGGTGAAGAGTCAAAAGTCTAACAAGTTCAGGTCAACAGATTCCCGATGACAGCGTGGTGAAGAGACAAAGTCTAAGATCACAAGAGTCTGCCCCAGACTGTATGAGGTTTTATTGAAATGGGAAACAATAAAAGTGGCTAGATCTGTGTCAAAAAATAAACCACCAAGTACCTACAAAATTCTTGCTCCATGGCAAACCTAAGGTCTGCAAGGTGGGGAGAGCTCACATGGACATTTACCCCTCTTCTGACTTTTCTTGCCACCTGCTTTCCTAAAGGCCCCAAGAGAGTCCCCAGACGGGGTCATCCTAGTTTACACTACCAGGAGGAGATACCACATACTGACAACATCTACAGCTTTCAATCAACTTCATGGCTCCACAATCTCATCTGGCAGAAAGTTTAAAACCCATTGTAGCAGGCAACATCTCCCCCATCCACCAATCTGGTAGGTCACAGCTAGATGGAAAAAGACAATCCAGAAAGGGCCCACACTCAAATAGCTAGAGAACAAAAAGGTGCTTTTGTGCAAGGTGGGGGGATAACCAAAGCATTCACCTCAAGTCTTTTTTGAAGGCTTCTTCTCCAATGCTTTTTAATTATTTTACTTCCTTATACTCGACCACTACTGATAAAAGAGATGAGCTTCTGCAAATAAGTCAGACACAGCTTAAACAAAAATTGTTGCCTATATGAAGCCTGAAATTCCAAGCCAAATGGAAGTTCAGAGTAAAAAAAAATAATACATCAAATTGTATGTGCTATGTAGAAAAAACAAGAATACATTTTCTCCAATACATTTCTTGTGATTGTACCTAATTGTACTTAAGGCTACCACCCAGGATTTTATGTCAACAGCAAGAAGATAGAATTCACATGTGCAACACCTGTGAAATCACACTGTTTAAATACCTGGCAAAACATATTTATTTTGCAGTTACGCTTCAAGTTAATATTGCATTTATAATTAGTGCATATATAATTATACAGAAGAGCTTTTAACTAAAAAAATTAAAAATTAAAGCAAGGAACAAACCACACTGAAAAAAAAAAATAACAGCTACTCTCACAAAAAAAAAAAAAGCCAGCAACAAACTTCTGGAATTTATAAACATGGTTTACAAGCATCTGAAATTGTCTGATGTTTTCTGCTATCTCCAGCATAGGCTGCTTATAGAACCAGATCTTATAACAACATCACTTGTAAAATAAAATGTGATCATTTGTTTGCTAGAACAATTTACATGCACTTGCGTGACACCACGCTATGAGTGACTCAACTCGACATTCCTGTCCAAACAAATCTAATCTCTTCCTTACAACAAGCACTCCAGTGCCTTCAAGTTGATTTTACCCAAGAGTATTTCTGGGCTATCTTTGGAATGCTTGTCAGGGGGTGAAGGACCAGGAAGGAGTGGAGAAACACCATGGAGTAATAATTGAGTACAGACAGAGGTTAAACCTTATTTTTGGTGCTGACCAAAACAATTGCGCCATTCCTTATAAACCACTGCTTGGCTAACACTGACCTTCATGAAAATGCTAACAAAGTTACTGCTGTCCTGTAGATTTAACCTTTATGAAAAATGGCATTTTTGCCTCCTCTGCTAACTTAATGTTATTCCATTCTTACGTGCTTCCACTTGGATCATAAATTATAGGCTCATAACCTGCTTAACGTCCAGCTTTCCTATTTCAAAAAATAAAAAAAATTGCTACTTTTAATGGGCAGGTTGAGGTTTTCTACTAAGCTTTGACTGAAAAAACCTTTTTAAAATCTGAAAACAAAATCAGGAAATTAATCTTTTAACTCAAGCTGCTTTTTTACTGCCTCACACTCTTTTTACCTCCTTAATTTAAGCTACTGCTCCACAGTTTGCCTTGTGTCTGAGATCATAAGCTTTTTAGAGAAGGGAAATTAGGCTCACTTCTTGTGGGGGAAAAAGCCATTCACATTTAAAGCTCTGTAGAAACAATAAACAGCATGCATACAAATTCCCCCCACAAACGGCTTTGTTAGAAACATTCAAAAATTTAAACAAGTTAAAACTTTAAATCTGTGCCAAATCTTGGAAGTATCGTAGTTTAGGTTAGCTCTTTGATTTTGCTGTCACTTCTGCTCATAGTAGAAGTCTTCAGACTTTGTACTCAAAAGTTATGAAACTTTGTAACTCGAAAACTTTCCTCCATTATCTGCAAGAACAGAAATCACATGGATGAGTCAAGAGACAAAAATCAAGAGGAACATAACGAGCATGTCCTCAAAGGGTTTCTTCCACAGGTAAAGTGTAGCAGTCAGTGACAAGGAAGATTACTTCTTCAGGGCTCTCAGTTAAAGGTTTTCCCACTGCAGACCCAAAAACAGAGAATGACTCTGCCTGTGATGAAGCACAGCACCAGCCCATTAATCAGAATTAGGTATTTTGAAGTGACTACTTATCCATTCCTCTAAATTTTTGTAACCACAGCTCATAAGCACCTGCAATTTTATGTTTTCTATTACCTCCAACACAGACAATTTGCATTTCTAACGTGTGAGATCACAAAATGTATGTGTAATGTAAAGTGTGATCAACTTCATTTCTTTTTTTTTTCTCCTGTCGTGCATTCTGCTACTCATTTGCAGACATTCTCCGAGAGAAGATATTAAATCACACAAACGTGATTTAAAATCATGGAAGTTATCAAATGGCATAGCTTTTATAAAGCATTCAGCTATTATATTGATGGCCGTGGGAATATTAGAAATTACTTAAGTAAATCCTACTGGTCTCATCCTCCTTCCACGACTTGAACAAAGGGTTCTACATAGACTTACTGACCAACAAAAATTAAACAAACAGGAAGAGTGAGAAAACGCGAGCACCTATTCCAAGATCTCCCAGCAGCATTAGAGTAATACCTTACTTAGTAGTAGCAGACAATATCGTAAAACTCAACTCTTACAAGATCTAGAGCCAACTTTGACCTGTCAACAAGATTCAAGGTTGAGGACTGTCTGAAATTTGACCTCTAGAAGTAATTCTGTAGGAAAGTTTTAGTTAAGAAGGTCATATTTAAATACTTGTTGCTCTATCCACCCAGACACAGGCCTCACCCTCTCCACGGCCGCTTTGCAATCATTGCCAAAAATCAGAGATCCAATTTTCTTAGGAGTCTGACTGGTAGAACAATTAATGTTCCAATTAACACCAAGTGGCTAACTGGGAGTTAAGTCTTCAGTGCTTATTATAAGGACTAAACAGCAACCAAGTGTTGTGTCTTTAGGTAATTACAGGCAAAACTATATGTAACATCACATGAATATACTATTTCCAATTTGGAATAGACTGTCACAAACTCAACTAACACCTCTCAGACACATCACAGCGTTCCCTGGCCCTCCTATAAAGACAGTCAAACTCCAGACTGCACTGAGAAGCACAGCAACCTCTCTAAGCAACATCTATCTCTTCCCAGAGAAGCCCTTTATTTTCCACAACTGTAAATTGGAGATGAATAACTTTCCCATGAGAATGAGTCAACACCACAGATTCTACTTTGCCTGCACAATACAGAACAATAATATGAAATCTTTCCACTGTTTGTTCTAGATATAGTCAACACTACTTGAAGAAAGAAAAGAGAGAGAAAAAAAAAAAAAAAAAGGTGAAACAGGATTAAAATCTGTATCTTCAACTCCACTTCCCCTGTTTGCAATGAGATCATCGGGAAGCTTCTATACAAGGATATTTTTATAAATGCCCTTGAAGCACAAAATCTGATTCTGAGCTTAAGCATAAAAATATAGAATGCTAAAATTTATGTGACTTAAGTTCAGGAGAAAACAGATTAAAGTAAAAAAGGATAATGTTTTCTGGATCAGTCCGTCAAAAGTCAGATACTTGTGTATTTACATCCCCGAGGTCCGTACCGAACATGACACAAATTATATCCTCATTTTCTACAAAGTAAACTTTAAAGACCACAGTGGCCACTGGCAAAAGGCTTTTTTTATTTTATAAATAAATAAATGAAATAAACAATAACAAAACCACCAACAGCTCTAGTAAATGCCCCTGTGGTAACACATTAATGGGTAATACCACTGCTGGGCACACAAAGAGGCTGTACAGAGCATTCCCTAATCACATATTCCTGTTATTAGGACTAGCAAGGTTAATGCAATTAGTATCACTTGTCTGCATCAAACCCCTTAAAAAAAACCAAACCAACCCAAAAAAAAAAACCAAAACCCACAAAAACACCACACCACCCCAAACTAAAACAACAAATGTCACAGATAAAAAAAGCCTACAATTGAAGACAGTCACTCTTTCTCTGCTGTGCAGTTAAGCCCAGTTACAACTGGGGTTAGTATTGGGTTTGTGCTTGGAGGGTTTTGGTAACAGGGGAGGGGCCTGCTGGTGTGGCTCCAGTAAGAACATTTCTCTGAAGGAAGCCCACATGGGAGCAGTCTGTCACTGGGAGGACCACAGCCCACAGAAGGGACCCACATTGGTAAGAGAAGTTCATGAAGGACTGTCCTCCATGGGAGGGATGACACATTGCCCCGGGGAGGACTGTGAGTAGTTTTCCCTCTGATGGGGAAGAGTGGCAGAAATAACATGGAATGGACTGGGACTGACTGAATCCCCCTGCCCTACTGCACTACTGGGCGGGGAGTAGTGGGGGGAAGATATTTTTAAAGTCCACTTGTATTTATGACTTTCCTAGAACACAGAAACATAGAAATGTCTGGGTTGGAAGGGAGCTCTAGAGGCCATCCAGTCCAACCCCCCTGCTGAGAGCAGGGACATCCTCACCTAGAG
>JANIJG010000400.1:0-28249 GCA_024611175.1 Megaceryle torquata | reverse complement strand
GGATTGTCTGGAGGAGAAATAAAAAACCAAAAAAACCCAAAAAGAAACCCCAAACCAACCCAAAACCAACAAATGTCCCATTTGAATCACAGAAATTGTCAGTGCAGTTCTGGATAAGTTGTTTCAGAATGAGATCTGTTGCTATATATTGTGTAATTAATGTTGATATATATTTCTCTATTAATTTTAATCAATCATTTACATGCTTCTGTTGAATGAACCATGTCATATCTGTGCAAGCATGAAAGAGATAAATTAGGGAAGATGTACTTCTTTCAAGTGGTATTTTTGTTCTGAGGGAAGGTAAATGTCAGAAGAGAAACACACTGTGCAACCACTTTCTAAAGGTAATTGCTATAAATAATTTGGTAACTCAAATGTTTTCATTTCTTAGTCAAAGTGGGGCAGATTATTACCATATTCAGTAATGGTAGATAATGGTAGTTAGCAGTAGATCTTGAAGCTTTTAAGGAAGAAATTTTACTAGTCAGTGCTCCTCTGCTAGTACCTTACAGTTCTCCCTGTTGTATTTAAAATTCTTTGATGAAAAAGAATTACATCAAAGGGATAAAAAAATAATAAATCCAAAATACAGAGCAATAAACCCATGAACAACAGAAGATTAGGAATACCCTTTTCTGGAACAAAAAGACAATATAGACAATTCTGTGAATTTATGTCTTTGGTATATAATTTTCTCTAGGTGTCAGAAAATGTTTTAATATCCAGCTCAGAGAGAGGAAGATATAAAAACACATCAAACACAGAGAGCTCTAAAGGACAACATTAAGAAACAAACAAACTATTTTCACATATATAAAACACTATAATATCTTTTATTTTCATTTGTTATTTCTAGTTGGTGCTGTTTCATCTTTTTTTTTTTTTTTTAATAGCAATGCAACTAATGCATTCCTATTAAACTGCAATTAGTATATTGGCAGAAAACCACTATGTATAGTCTGAGGATCTTAATGATTATTCTGTGACCCTTTTTGAATTCACCCTCATTTCTGGACAGAGCAATTAAGACCAGAGAAAGTGATGACTAATATTTTGTTTTCTCAGTGATTTTCTGGGAGTTATTTCCAACCACTGAAGTTTCTAAACTCTAGGTTCCAACTTATTTAAATTATGTAACTACTAAACCCACATTTTTTAATATTTTTTTTTTCTAGCTTCGTTCTGCATTAGCAAGTGAACAAAATAGAAAGTGAAGCTAGAAATGAAATAGTTCATGTTTGTACATATATGAGAAGTAACTCTACTGCAAGTTCCTTTTACTTTAAAACTTTATGTAATTTCCTTTCTCACTGCCTTGCAGATTTTAATAGTGTTCCCTCCTTTGTCACTATTCCTGCCTGATATGGCTTTGTTTTAAATGCTACTTCTGTCTGATGTCCCAAAGTTGGTAACTGTGTGGGCCCCATCCATTTTTTGGAGCCATTCATGATCTACCACTCTGTGGAAGAACTTGATCTTTCCTCCCCTTCTCTTCTTCCTTGAAGCAGTAGTTGCCAAACTCACTCCTTCATCTGCTGATAGGCAAAGGAAAGCTGTGGTGTATTGATACTCTGATGAGATGGATGTGAAAGGTGAAAGCTGATACTGCCAAAGTGTAAAATCATGGCACCTAATAATGTTGTGCTGCTCTCTAGTCAGCACAGGGGGAAACTTTGGGGTTCTAACCACCGTTCACTATTTAAATGCCCATCTCCCATCTTCTCAAACAGGGAGTGAGGACTGAGTGGAGAGGGCATGAATCTGAAAGATTGAGACTGAATTGCGAGTTGGAACTGGCTGCTTTAAGTAATGAGTTGAGTCCTCTGCTAAAAGCCATTAACTCAGCCAATTGCGTCCATTAATGAATGATAGACTCAGTACATTGCCTTCTGATCACTGATTGCCCTCACTGTTATCTCGTACTAACAGCTATGGGCAGAGGCATACAGGGACTAACTAGTAAAGTTAACAACTGCTACATCAGGATTCATTTTGTGGGACTGACTAATCACAGAATCACATTGTGGTTGAAGTTCGAAGGCACCTTTGAAGGTCATCCGGTCCAAGCCCTCTACTCAGACAGTATGACCTAGAGAAGATTGCCCAGGATTGTGCCCAGGTGGCTTTTGAGTATCTCTAAGGATGGAGACTCCACAATCTCCCTGGACAACCTGTTGCAGGGCTCAGTCACCCTCACAGTTAAAAACTGATACTAAGAGGGAACCTCCTGTGTTTCAGTTTGTGTGCTTTGCCTATTGTCTTGTCACAGGACACCACTGGAAAGACTCTGTCTTCATCTTCTTTGCGCCCTCCTTTCAGATATTTATACATTTTGATGAGATTCCCCCTGAGTCTTCTCTTTTCTAGGCTAAACTCCCCCAGGCTTTCCTTGTATGAGAAATACTTCAGTCCCTTAGTCATCATGGTGTCCGTTCACTGACCTCTCTTCAGTAGCTCTATTGCTGTCTTGTACTGGGGAGCCCAGAACTGAATACAGTACTCCACATGTGACCTCAACAGTATTCAGTAGTGCTAATCTCTGCTTTCTTTATAGAACTTGGGTAAAAAGAAATAGAATAGGGCAGAAAATGTGCAGAGTAATTTCAACAGAGATGAAAGAAAACTTGATGAATACAGATTATCATTAATTATTCACATCTGTGTGTAAAAATGTTAAAAATTATATAAAAGGCTGAACGAAAGAGATTCTTTAGAGTTATCTGTTTTGCATTTGATGTTAAATACTGCCAGTCTTTAACTATACAAGGTACTCTGCTATAGCAAACAGTGTGACGTTACCAAAAAAAAAAAAAAAAACCAAACCAAAAAACCCCACAAAATACCCTTACAAACCTCTTTCCTTAACAGAAAAAGATAGATCCTTTTTCTCATCTGTTTGTGTAATTTCAATTAAAAACATGCTGTGTTAGAACAGCTTTTTACAGTAATTATTT
Source organism: Megaceryle torquata (assembly GCA_024611175.1). NCBI lineage: Eukaryota > Metazoa > Chordata > Aves > Coraciiformes > Cerylidae > Megaceryle > Megaceryle torquata. The sequence continues at coordinate 25,292 of JANIJG010000400.1, read as the reverse complement.
TGCTTTATAATTTTCCACAAGTATATTATTTTAAAGAACAGAAAGGAAAACTAAAAGGATTGAACTTCAGAAATGCAATTAGAATATGGATGGATGGATGGACAAATATATTTAATTGCAGTGTATGTCTTTAGAACTTATCATTTTCAGGATTCACTTTCAGTATCAAAATATTGCCATTTTTTCAGGCTAGATAAATAATGTGTATGTGAGTTGATTTGGTAACTTGTTTGTAATCATAAAGTATTTTTAATGCTGGCAGCGTCTTATGGTGCTTCGATAGTGACAGTCATTTAGATGCTTGTGCACAGCTTTTTACCTTTCTGCAGTGCTGGAGAGGGTCACTGACTCCCCAGTGAAGTAACTCAAGACCTTTCTCATTAGTGAAAAATTGCTGCTAAATTCCTCAGCAAGATCAGTTAACGTTACTGATTGTTTTAATGTTTCAAGTGGGTTTATGGCCAAACTGTTGAACCCTAACCTTCTGCTTGAGTTTTCAGACTTCAGACAGACTACTGAAATTGCATGAATGCCAGTGGACAAAACCATTAGATTCTCAGAAGTATTAGAAAGCAAAAAAAACTTTCTGTGCATGAGGTGGCAATGAGTTTGGGTTTTTTTTTTTCCTTTTAAAGACAGGCCACTTCACAGGTAGAGTGCAGGAAGCAGGTTTTCTCTGCTCTGTAAGGAGACTGGGAAAAAGTGAGAAAAAACAAACATCTTAGCCCTTTAGAAATTTCTAATTGGTTTTCAATAACCATATGTTGCAGTTCAGTGGTAGAAGATGTAGGGCAAGTTTCACACAGTTTTATTTTATCTTTCCACGTTTAGTTATTGTGTTGTTTAGGCAGTTGATTCAGGTAGAGATTCTGTAGCTGCTCTAAAGGGTATTTGCACTCTCTTTTCTAATTATTTATCACCTCAGTGAAGCAATTTGATGTGTTCTTATGTTTTCCTTATTTTAGTATTTTTCTTGTTTGACTGGACTTTTAAAAAAATGAGAAAAAAAAATAACCAATTACAATTCAGTGTAGCCTAATCTTCCATAATAATTGTGCATAATGAATTGCTTTTGCATGATTAACTGGAGGGTGAAAAGTGCCCAACAGTTTACAGCCATCTATTTGTAAATAATCAAAAATAGAGAAACAAAAATCAGTCTTGAAATTCTAAATGATTTCATGTTCAGTGCCTCTCTGTCCAGTGGTAGCTTTCTGTGTCACTTCTCATCATTTTTGACTGCAGAAAAAGGCACTGTGTTTCATTGCTGGGTACTTCCCCAGTTCAAGCAATAAATAATGAACATATCCTATAAAACTCAGCTAATAGAGCAAGAAAGGGCTCAAAGGACACGTGACATTTTTTTCAAAGATAAGAAAAAATTCCACAAATGTTCAGATAATAGCACATAACAGTTCCAAGTTATCAAGCTATCAAGGAGGAAAAATCAAGAATAGGCCAAGGCTGAATTTTGTGTTGTGTAAGCTCCCATACTGGTCACAGAGCCTGTAGGAAATACCTGGTGTTAAGTGAGGAGATTCTTGGTAAGACAAATTTGCAGCCACAGAGTGACTGAAGACCGTGGAAGAAGTGTTTCTAGATACATGGTCATACTGTGATACTTTGGGTACTGCAATCAACTTTTTTTTTGAATCCACCCCTAACCTCAACAGATCTGAGTACATTACTAGATTTTGGAAGATGACTTATGTATAGCAATACTTAAGTGACCTTGAGTGAGAGGATCTTATTATACTGAGATCTTTGCTAGTGTTCCTAGGTCCAACTGGTCTTTTAAGAATGAAATATGAATAGACTGAGAATGCTGAATGTTAAGCATATACTACAATAGAAATACCATGAGAAAATTAATTCATGTATTATTTTGGTTTTAATTTTCTTATTTGTAGTATACATAACATCAAGAAATGAGCTTATTTCTATGTTACTATTTCTACTGCATAAATTCTGTTACTGAAATAAATGTTTATCATAGTTCATTTATTCAGTAATTTTAGCATTTCTTTTCTTTCAGTAACTTCTGGTGAAACTGTTGCTGTGGATACACAAACCAGGGTAACCAAGGAAACCACCACCTTCAAACCAGAAATGCCATCTTCTTTGCTTTTGGAGGTTCCAGCCTTGGCTGACTTCAATAAGGCATGGGCAGAACTCACTGACTGGCTTTCTCGACTGGATCGAGAGATAAAATCTCAGAGAGTTATAGTAGGTGATCTTGATGATATCAACGACATGATCATCAAACAAAAGGTATGGGAAACACCATTTTTTTTATGTTGAAAGCCTCATGATCGATATTGTTTATTATTTAAACAAGGAACACAGGAGGGATGATATGCTGCAGTACATGTAGTTATTACTTAAGTTACTTTACCCCATAAACACAATTATTGCCTTAAGCATTAATTAATTGTGAGGGAAAAGAAAAAGAAAGAAAGAGTATTTAATTTTTTTTTTCTGTTATTTGAGACAGGTGTCTCTATCTTTCTGTTGCTTGTGCTGATTGTGTCAAGAGTATGCAAGCCAAAGGTTGAAATATAAACCTCATGAGAAAGAAGGAATTGCATAGTAAGATCCAGGTTTTCAGGAGGAAAGATATCCTGTTTCATAATTTTTCTTACGTCTGCTTTCTGAGAGGCTTATATCCTGCTGCTTTGGGTTATGAAGAGCTCAGTCATTTAAAAAAAAAAAAAAAAAGAACATCTCATTAATGCAAGTATTTTGTCAGCAAAACTGCATCAGTATTACTTATCTTTGAAAACATCGAAAAAAATTGAAATACCTGTGCAAGGGAAAAAAAAAATGGCTAAACATTGCCTTTAGCTACTCAGTAGCAATAAAAGTAATCTGATATTCTACAGATTGAAAGTAATTACCTGCTTTCTAGTTTTAACGTTGCTCAATATGAAAGATTTGGCTTGCCTGTGCAAAACTTTTCAGTGTTAAATTTCCATTCAGTTCAGTTCAAAACTGAGTTTAAGACTGCATTATAAAATTCTCTTCTGCTTCCTTCTGCTCCTGAAAAATCTGCTTTATTGTAAGGAAGGTATTGCCGTTCTTTTTCTTTCTGTAAAGTAGAAAGAGGGGGAGAAACAATGGACACATTTCGGCTAGTATCTGTACTAAGCAGTTTTATAAGATATGCAGATGACTTGTAGGATTTATTCTTCATGTTTTCTTAAATTTTTTTTTTTTTTTTTCAATGGGTTTAGCTTTCTGTTTTTGAGACTTCAGGGTTTCTTTGCCTTCTAGATATTTAGGTGTTTGGGGGTTTTTTTAGGTGTTTTTGTTGTTGTTACTGTTGCTTTTGTTGTTATGGGTATGGTTGGACTTAGTGATCTAGGAGGTCCTTTTCCATCATGAATACTCTTTGATGATTCTGTGTAGATTAGTAAAATATTTGTTTCATCTTGATTAATGATCACAATATTTACTGTCTATAATTATATATTGTTCTGTTAATTAAAATACATTTAAAATGTCATGGGTATAATGTAATAATAAGTTATAGTTGCAGTATCACATACACAGGACAGTAGATAAAATAGCTGTTATGTCATTTGGAAAGTTTGAGGGCTGAAAACACTTGTTTGCACATTATCTTTTCATCTTTTTCAGAATAATTTTATTTTTAACATTTTATGTTGTCAAACACTTGGTTCAGAATGAAACGCTTTTCTTTTTTTATCCTTCATTTTCTCATATTATTCTGGGAGACAAAATCTATAGCTTAATTCCTTCTGCAGATCTCTTTTACCTAAATACGAGATCAGATTATTAACTCTTGAGATTATTAATTAATGTTTTACATGTTTTTAAATCTATGGGTTTCTATCTGCATTTCTTTTTAACTCAAGGCTAAAATATATTAGCTGGTTAAGCCAGCGCTATTGCAGTCTTCCTCTCATTTCTGTTCCTGGCTGGGTAGCCCTGTCTCTTTTTTTGATACCATGCTGTGCTGGTAACAAAACCAGCAGGAAAACTCTTTTTTGTTGTGCTTACCTCTCTAATTGGCTGTACAACAGAATGTGACATTTAATATAATCTCTGATGAAATGGAAGAATCAATGTCTAAATATAGACTGCAGTTCTGTTAACTGTCTCCTTCTCTAATGATCATCTTAATTTCACTTAATACGTGGAAATGAATGCCGTGAAATTCTGATTCTGCTCCTAAATCTGTCACTGGATTATTAGGAAAGATTAGCAGATAGAATTTTCAAAACTGACAAAGAATTTATGATTTCTTATAAAATACCATCCCGCTTCTAATCTGTAGAGTGTCTGCAGCAGTGTATGAGTTGATGAAGTTGGACATGTGAGTGCTTGGCTATTCTGAATAGTCAGGCCAAATATGATCTAAGTTGGAAATCCAAAAGTAGTGCTTACCTCCTCAGATTTGTGTATACTCCATAAAAGACCATAATCATACCTCTCCTGTGGTTCTGATGTAAAAGTCATTGAAACTCACAGTATTGCATTGTGCTTTATTTGGAGAGTTTCTTGCACCTTTACAAGGATCTCAGCAAGTTTTAACAGGTATTCCTTCTTACTAGATTGACCTTTTTTATAATTATTTTAAAAATTATTTTAAAATAAATTTTTAAACTTTAAGTGTAAAATACCACCTGACCTGACCTGACAACTTCCCTTATAAAAATTCATCATTATAAATATGCATGCTCCATGAAAGCTGTTTTATTATAAGGCATCTCTAGTTGCTTATCCAGAATTTAGAACACTTCAAACTGCTAGTCCTGTTGGCATGTTACCAAGCTCTTACTGTTTTGGGGGTTTGTTTAAATTTCATATTTCTTTCCAAACAGAGCAGCATTTCTAATAAGTAATTGAAATGTCAAAGCTAACATTCTAAAATCAAAGAAAACCCATATCCTAGCAACATATGCAACAGAACATTTTCCAAATCACCTTAGGTGAATAAGTGACCTTAGGTTGTCCTTTCTTTCACAATGGCATGTAATTTTGTGGAAGCTAAGTCTCTGAGGGCATTTTGGTTAAGTTCATTTCAATCTGATTGTGTCACAAGATCACAACCACTAACCCTGACATATTTTTCCTCCATAAAAATCTAAGACATCATTAGCCTCCACTTGAACTTTACTTGGAGGTGAACACAGTGAACTAGTACTCTTGTGTGAAATAGCATGTACAAAGGTTAATTACGGAACAAAACAAAACAGACCAGACTATTCTAAAAAATGCTTGTTTTAGTAGCAGCTTCCATTTAATGAAAGAAACACTGTAACAAATTTGCTAAGTGGTGTACATACTAGGTAGTAAAAGGAGCATACTAAAAGATTAGCATAATGCCTATTTATTTTAAATATTCATAGTTAAGCTTTCTGTCAAATGAGTGGCATACATTTCTTTAAAGCAAATGCATTACATATTCTAGTCATCTATGACTGTATATATCTTGTTAAATTCTGTATAATTAAACTAAAAGACATTTATAAGTGTGTAGTAAAGAACTTTAATACTAGTAGTAGTGCCAGACATGTTTTCATTAGAGGAAAATTGTTATATTTTACTCATCTACTTGAAGATGGATGTTTTGCAGGATTTGATCCTCAAAGAAATAAATGTAAGGCAGACTGAAAAGAGACTCTCATATTCTTTCTTTAGACACCCTTCATCTGCAAATAAAGTTAATGGAAAATACTGAAAATATATAATATGTCAAGATATAAGTTGGTGAGAGACATGACAGAATATAGTTTCCACTATTGTTTCATTTGACTGTCCACACTTCAGAACAATCATGATGTCTTATATTTGAAGGTCAGGTGGGAATTCTCCATTAAAGAGAAGATTGTGGACAGAAGAACAGGATGATAAACTACATTTTGCTACATTATTGAAAAAATCAACATCTCTTCTTAAGATGCCAACAAGGTTTACTCAGAAAGTCTGCTTTAGTATCATTGCATTTTGAGGAAGGTTTGCAGTAGGAAAGGCTTTCTACTAAAAACACTGAACCATGGAGGTTGTGCAAAGCTTGAGACAATTAACAATACCATTCAAAGAGATCAAATAATATAATCTATGTAAATTTGAATTCTGCCCATGGATGTTATTGAAAACACATCTTTCAGCTGTAATCAATAAACGTAGATTTTATTTAGTAAAAACATTATAATAATAAATAATTTTACAAATTAATTTGACTGCAAAAAATTTTCAGTACCTACTTTTGTGCTTCCCAGTTTAAGAAAGACAAAGGTCTACTGGAGAGCTATGAGGATGATTAAAGCACTTGACCATCTCCCCTGTGAAGAAAGACTGAGAGAACTGCGACTGTTAAGCCTTGAGAGAAGAAGGCTGAAAGGGGATTTACTTAATATCTATAAATATCTGAGGGGTGGGTGTCAAATGGAAGGAGCTAATCTCTTTTCTGTAGTGCCCAGTAATAGGACAAGGAATAATGGGTATAAACATGAGCATAGAAGTTTTCACATCAACACAAGGAGAAACTTATTTCCTGTGAGGGTGACAGAGAACTGGGATAGGATGCCCAGATTGGTTGTGGAGTCTCCTTCTCTGGAGACTTTCAAAACCTGCCTGGATCTGTTCCTGTGTGGCCTGCCCCAGGTGTTCCTGCGTTGGCAGAGGGGTTGAACTGGATGATCTCTAGAGGTCCCTTCCAATCCCTACCATTCTATGATTCTACTTTTACTCATTAGTTCTTAGAGTATAGGTTGAGTCTACACTATTAGGTGCAGTGGAAGGGATTAAACTGGAAAAGGTATTTATGTAGAATGAGACCTACTGCCAAGCTCGTTACTGAGACTTTTAAGCAGAGAAGGGGAAAAGATACTTTTATGTAATGATTTGTGTCATCCTAAAGTAGTTATCCAAAAAGATTCAGCTAATTTATTTTTACTCAATTAATTCGTCACTATTTGATCTTCCATCAATTAGAGAATAAAAATTAGAATGAAGAGATTGTTTTCACTGTTAATTACAGAATTGATTTTTTAATAGCTGAGAATCTTGTGCAGTTGATAATAGTAAAATAACTGTTAAGGACAAAGATTTGTTTATAAACTGTACAATTAACAGACTTTAGATGGAAGAGTGGACTTAACTGACACTCCCCTTATCTGAGGATTTTTTTCCTATCCTTTCAAATGGCTACTTTACTATGCAACCCAACTTTATACTTATCTATGCATTTTCATGTCCAATGTTACTATCAACATCCTGATAGATCAGAAAAATAGGTGCAGCCACTGATATTTGTGTCTGTCCATACAGTTTGTATCAGAAGTCTCAGCTATATGTAAGTTGAAGCCCTCAACCTTTTAGATAGTGTACTTCAAGTTCTATGATGTGCAAAGAAGTTTCATATTAGTAATATATGCATGAAAGAATCCATGTAGCACATCTTCATGCAATATACTGTTGAAGAATATCATAGAAGATTTTACACTTTGAGATGAATGTTTTCCAGTTTAGTATTCTGATATACTTAAAGGGAGGAGTTTAGCAGTCCACAATCCAAGTATGGTGCCAGGAGGATGGGAGCTGACAATCACACTTTCAGAATCAATATTCAGGACCTTATTAGGTGGATTGAAAACTGTCTGATTGACAGGGTTCAGAGGCTTGTGATCAGCAGTACCCAGTTTATTTGGAGGCCTGTAGCTAGAAGCGTTCTCCAGGGGTCCATACTGTGTCCAGTCTTGTTCAACATACTCATTAATGACCTGAATGGAGGTATGGAGTGTATCCTCAACAAGTTTGCTGATGATACAAAGCTGGGAGGAGTGGCTGACACACCAGAAGGCTGTGCTGCCATTCAGCATCACCTGGAGAGTTGGGCAGAGGGGAACCTAAGGAAGTTCAACAAGGGCAAGTGTAGGGTCCTGCTCCTGGGGACAAATAACCCCATACACCTGTACAAGTTAAGGGTTGACCTGCTGGAAAGCAGCTCCATGGAGAAGGACCTTGGAGTCTGGGTGGACAACAAGTTAGCCATGAGCCAGCAGTGTGCTCTAACAGCCAAGAAGGCAAGTAGTATCCTGGGGTGCACTAAGAGTGTGTCCATCAGGTCATGGGAGTTAGTCCTCCCCCTCTGTTCTGCCCTTCTGAAGTCACTTCTGGAGTACCGTGTCTAGTTCTGGGTTACCCAGTTCAAGAGAGACAGGAAACTACTGGAGGGCTATGATAATGATTAGGAAACTGCAACATCCATCTTATGAAGAAAGGTTGAGAGACCTGGGTCTGTTTATCCTGGAGAAGAGAAGACTCTGAGGGGACCTTATCAGTGCTTATATATATATCTGAAGGATGGGTATCAAGAGGACGGGGCCAGACTATTTTCAGTGGTGCCCAGTGACAGGACAAGGGGCAATGAGCACAAACTGGAACACATGAAGTTCCACTTAAACATAAGGTCTTTACTTTGAGGGTGATGGAGCACTGGAACAGGCTGTCCAGGGAGGTTGTGGAGTCTCCTAGAGACTTTCAAAACCTGCCTGGACACAGATTCCAATGCAACCTGCTCTAGATGATCTCCAGAGGTCCCTTCCAACCCCTACCATTCTGTGATTCTGTGGTATTTACCACATCCCTCTCTCCGCACTGTCATGCTGCTTCGAGGGTTGTTTTCTTAACTTCACATTCTCTAGAATCTTCTTTTTTTTCATAGGGATACACAGCTGAAGGCATTCCCTAGGGCATTTGGATCAGGATTAAGTAGCTTCCAAAGCAAGGCTGGAGCTGAAAGTCATTCTGCAGTATGTTGGAGGTCTTGGCATTTTTGTGCACCTCTGATAGCAGAACCCTATACTTGATTTTATGGTGTGAAAAACCTCCTTTACCTCTGTGAACTTCAAAATAGGATAGATTTACTCAGAAGACTACTATCATTATTTTCTATATATATTTCAGAGTGTAATTGTTCTTCTATTTAACATGGGATATCTAGCAGAATTCTTATTTTATATTGTGTCATGCTGTTAGAATTTTAAAATTAATTCTAATTTATGAGAAATGCTGGAAGGCTGGTTTCTTGTTTTTTTGAAGTGAATAAAAAAGCCTAATAAATGAACAGATTTCTAAATATATTAGAAGAAGAACTGCAAGGTTTGTATGCTGAAAGGTGTTCTTTTGTTTTTGTTTTGGTTTTGTTTTTTTTAGAGGAAAATGAAAAAATGTCAGTCTTTAAGCTTATTCTTAAAGATTATAAAATACATCAGGATGCTCTAGAGGGCCTGGAAATCTGAGTATGTTAGTGTATTTTGTTTTCTGCAACAGTAAAAAAGCTGTCTAAACACTGTCCTTTGGAGAGTGATTAACAGCCATTTCCTTATTTCTCTCTAATGTTAATCACTAGGATGTGTATAAAAATTTTACTTCTATGGATCTGATTCTCAGCTCACTGAAATACAAGAGATACTTTCATAATTTTTTAATAAGCTTTCAGTCAGGCTGTAAATCATCATCGAAACAAAAGTCAGTACTGCAGTTATGCCTAAAGATAACTTTTTTTCTTTTTTTTTTTTCCTACTGTGAATTTTTTTCTTTTTTTTTTTTTCTTTTCTAATTCCTGCCAAATAAGCTTCTGGGAAAAGATATATTATCATGATTAGTTCAACTAACATCCTGTTAGATTCATCAGGGGAAGGACAGGAGTGTAGGAACTCATTTTCCTTTGCATTTATATATTGCTAGAAGTAGGCACTTTCACTAGGGTTTCATTTTTCAACAGCAAATATATTTTTCTATATTTCTAAGACTTACCTAGCTTATAAATATAAATGACCTATTTTATCAACACTGGACCTTACCTGACCTACTCTTTATCCAAATCAATCTTTCATTGTGTGTGTTTGCATTCCGCTACTAGTATGTGCAACTCAGGGATGCACTGCATTAAGCCCTCTATAAACATCCTGTGGGTATGAAAAATACTGTTTAAAGTTACGTGCTGTCCACAATGTAGACCGTGGGGACATCCTGCTGTGCTGGAAAGTGTAGAAATTGCTTAAACCTTCGAGTTCTGTGTGTGTTCACAGAGCAAAACTAGCCTAACCCAGTGCCAGGCTGCATTTAATAAGACCCTTGCCAGCATGTTGAGGGAAGTGACCATTCCTTTCTAACCAACATCTGAGAGACCACTTCTGGAGTTCTGTGTGTAGGTTTGGGCTTCCTAATGTACAGGAAAGACAGAGGGAGTCCAGTGAAGGGCCAACAAGGTGATCAGGGCTGGAGCAATTGATGTATGAGGAGAAGCTGAGAGCTGGGCTTGCTCAACCTGTGAGAGAACTCAGGAGGGACCTTCCTGCTGCCTACAGCCCCTAGATGGCAGACTGTACAGAAGATAGAGCTAGACTCTTCTCAAAGGTGCACAGCAAAAGGATGAGAAGGAATAGACACATTCTGCAGAAAAGGGAGTTCTGATGAGATATTAGGAGTAAAAATGTTCACAATAAGGATAATGAAACATTGGAACAGGCTGTTCAGAGATGTTGAGGTTTCTCCATCCTTGGAGGTATTCAACACAAAACTTGACAGGGCACTATGTGACCTCGTGTGATGCTGAAATTGGACCTATTTGAGCAATAGGTTGAGCAAGATGATCTCCAAAAGTCTCTTCCAACCTAAATTATGCTGTGATTATATTTGAACGCTATTCTCAAATGACAAGATTCTGTGCTGTATACCTTGTCAATGAAACATACTTTAAAGGAAGGAAAACAAGGCTCTGTGCCACCTTTGCACCCCTCAAGCCTCTGCTGTGATTTGCTTTAAGAGATGGAGCAATCTGATAAAATTTTGATGAACTCTCTAGTTCTAAGTAGCAGTGAGTGTCTGTTAGGGCAGTTACACGAGTTTTATGGGGCTATATTTTTGTGTCCATAATAATATATATTATTAGCAGTAGTAACAAGAAAAGCTGAGTGGCTTTTGTTTTTTTTTTTTTTAATTCAGAAACTGTGGGAAATATAAAAACACCCTGTTTCTAAATAATGATGCAATGTGTAAAATGCTAATCTAATTGTAATCATAAAATGCAAATTAAAACTAGGGGGAACGATTGTATATTTGCTTATTTTATGTTTGAGGAGATGGGGCTGCTCTTAGAGAAATAAGTTTTCCTCTGTAAGAAAATAAAAACATCAAATCCCAGCAGGGCTTTCTAATGAAGCTGATCTTGAAACACTGTTCTTTTATGTGGAAAAAAAAATGATCCTAGTATTTTAACTGAAAATATCTGTTGTCCTGAGATATGCCCTCTTGGTTTCTCAGTGTGCCAAGGGAATTATGATACATCTATAAACACTGCTTAATAATATTAATATAGATTAAGGGATTTGCTAGTAGATGAACAATTCCCTATTAAGGCAGAGCAGCCAGCATTATCATTATATTCCTTTCTCATGAAGGGATTGTTTGAAAAAATGTCACTACCTTTTTTAAGCTGTGGGATGTGTCAAATAACTACTTTCTAGTGGCTTAGTTCTATTGCAATAAGGCAAATTTTTTGAATTCCTTTTAGTCTTTTCCCTTTTTTTTTTTTTTTTTCACTTATTGAAGCTCTCATGGAGCCTTGTCTGTTGATTTGTATGGATATACTTTTTTATAACACCCATGTGAAATAATCAAAACTACTCAAGTAGCTGGCTCAAATGTATGCAGGAGGCAGACATCTAACTTGCTAACGCTCCTGTGAAATACTTAAATTTTATGTAGACCTGCTTAAAAGTGAATGGTGAGATTTATAAAAGCACTGTAAGTGAGGCATAAAAGCATATTTGTTTTCAGGGGCTCAGGGGGCTTGAACATTTTTCTCCATTTCCTAACCATTATACACATTTATTTCTTCATGTGACCCACCAATAGTCACATTTTGGCACTACATTTAAGATGAATAAACAGTAATTTCCTGTGGTTCTGAGAAGGGGGATAAGTAATGGGAGACAGAATTGCATGTCTTGGGAAGCTGGTATTATGGAGCATTGAGGACAGAGGGACACAGTGATCTGAATTACCCGATATTTACTTGCTTGCTTCACATTATTCTTCACCTTTGTGGAATGTGGCCTGTCTGTTTCTGATGCCTGGAGTCCCCTTTGACCAAATTCTTCATCAATATATGCTCCTTTTGTTTCTACTAAACTGAATTTTGCATGCAGAAGCTGTGGAGAAAATGTCTGATTTTGCCTAAGACCTCTAACAGCTGGTACCCTTTGTTAATTATGAACAAGTTGAAAAACCACTAGATTCTGGCACTTCCAGATTGTCTTTTTCTTTCAGTACTTGGGGATGGAGGTGGGAGGGGGTAGTATGTCTTTTTAAATTTTTTTTTGTTGTTGTTATAAAAACAATACCACCTTCACTAGTACTACAAAAAAATCTCATTCATATTAGCAGACAACAAGTTAATGTAAATAGAACATTACTTTTCAGCTTACTATGCACTGCAATGGAATTCTAGAAAATGGGTGAGTACACATTAAACTTGAAATCTGAAAATAATCCTAATAAAAGCCATAAGACTATGTGTTTTCCTCAAGAAGGACATTAAAGTATTTTTCTGAATTCAACCAGAGAGTTCAGCTCTTCACACAAGCAGAAGCTGAAGGAGGACTTAATTAAAAGAAAACTGGTTTTGTACTAAATGTGGACCGTTTTTCATTACTCAAAATTTTCATCTGTCTCTGTTGCTAGCTGATACAATAAGCAAGGCAACAAATCAATTCCCAGAACTGTATTCTACTGCTTTTTTGGACCATTGCTCTTACTAGGCTAAAAGATCAATTTAACCTATCACCATGGCACTCCTAATATTCATGTACCTTCTGCTTATGTGAAAGATTTTGTGCAGCCAAATGTGAGTTTCGTACATAGAGATTTAGTCACCTCAGCCAGCTCCTAAATTTCTTTTTCATGCTTCTGGACTTGTCAAATCCTCCAGCTGAATTGTTAAACATGGAATTCACACTGGGGTTCATGCAGTTCAAATATTGCAACTATCTACTTTGTTTGCTCAAGAACAGTTTTCCTGCTAGCCACTAATATGCAAGTTACTCAGTTGCTGCAATTACTTGCTGCTCACAGAAGTACAGCTTAAGAACAGATAATACTTATCCATGTTTTTCTCAGTGGATTATTGTAAAGCCTCTGGTCAGAAATAGTCAATTCAGAGTGACAAAATATGAGCTAAATCGATCCACTGAACAAGAATAATAGATGATGTTTACTGTTCATTTTTTGCATGCTTAAATAACTAGGCAAGAGCAGGGTATAACAAAACCAAATATGCAGTGCTAATTTGTTAATGACTAATGATACTAAGCTTTTTGCTGATGGTAAATCTTAAAAATAGATCATAAGTTTGAAATAAATATTCTTTGATCCAGACTGTCATGCTGCAGTGATAATCTTGGGTAGATTTCCTTGAAAAAATTAATCTATTGAAGTGGAAATTAAGTACTAGAATCAAAATTGAAAAAAATCTGAAAAGCAAGAGAATTGAGAGTTATAATTATTCAGCACCTCACACATCTGGCCTTACTTGTTACTACAAATGTGGAAACTGCTTAAGAAGACAAAATAAGGAATAAATTAAAAAAAATACAAGTGTAGGTCTAAGAAAATATCAAAGTAGAACAATCACAATAATTTAAATATTTGTAACTGATTTCTAGAAATTACATTTTTTTCCTCTATAAGCATAAAGAGTTAAAAGAATAGATCATGTTTAAGGTTTTTTGTAGCTGTACATTATACACTCTGTTTAATACTGAGAAGAACATACTTGCCTAAAAATCAAGAACTCTAACTTGATTAATGACTTGATCAAGACTCATATAACATATCTCTGAATTCAATAGAAAGAAACTGCTACATCTCTGGTTTAGTCTGCTTGGTTCTGAAGTGGACCACTAAAATAGGTAAGGCAATTTTTTGGGGGGGATGGCTTGTTTATCTCAATGTATGCTTACTGATAAGATCGGGTATAGATACCTACCTACACCTGGTGTAACTTATCCCCCCCCTTTCTGGTGGGGCAGTTATCTAATGGAAAATATGTGTATGATGAAGTCAGAACATTCCAAGGGGAATGCAGTGACTCTGTGATTGACCTCAGTCAGATTCCTGGCATAACCCTGAAATCAAGCAGGTTTCCTGTAATGTGCAACAGCCAGTTCCTATTGTTCATTAGCACAAATAAGCCCCCAGATAGTCAGACCAAAAGCATCAGTGTTACTCCTTTTGGACACTGGAAAACTGCCTGATTTCTCTCTCTCTCATCTCCCTGTCTCCTTTGTCACCCCTGAATACCATAACTCCTAGTTTTAGTTTAATTTGGTTTTTGTATTAAAAACAAACAAACCCCTAAAACAAAACTACAGAAAAATCATGTTCTGATAGTAACATTAGTAAACTGAACATATGTATTTTCATGTTCAAATTAACTTCTTTTTGATATCCTAAGAGAACATTTTGGCACTTTGTTTCTCTGGGGGAAAAAAAAATAAAATATATAAATCAGCACATATTTCTAATTAAAGTAGAAAGTATTTTTAGTATTTTGAAAAAAATTGGTTCTGAGGTAGCACAAAAATCCTGTTTAATTTCACTTCCCTGTTCAGAGAAATATCTGTTATATTTTTTGATTGAGAAACAAAGAAGGTAAAATAAAATCAATAAACAGAAGGTGAATTTAAACATTTTGCTGGTTTTGTGGAAGAATTATGTCTTTTGGGCTATTGTGAGTTATCAGAGATGTCTTACTGTGTAAGTCACAGAATTGTTTATTCAGACAGTTTTGAAGGTGGCTTGGTGCGGGACTAGATCTCAGGATAAAGCCTTTTGACATATGTTTGACCATATGAATTGAACTGTTTTCCTTTGTGGTAGGTTATCAGTGTGTCTTCAATTCCTACTGTGCATCGTGATCAGCACTGATAGCATTTTTAACTGTTCTTATACATCCTTCTACCTCTTCATATGTGGCCCATATGGCATAATATTTCCATGATGAAAGCTGGTATATTTGGTACATTCCTATAGTGATATTCAGATGTGGGATTCAGATCTGAGAAAGTGCAAAGAAGTAACAGTGCATCAGAAGCTGTAAAAGATATTAGCTTGCTTGCTGGATTTAGGCTAGGACTTGTTTTCTGGTTTTATTTTGTTTCTTCTCAGACCTGTCATTAGAGCATATGATAAAGAACAAAAACATAGATGATAGGGAATCAAATAATATCTATGGGTGCTAGGTGATAACTCTGAGAGCTTGGAATCAACATGCTGTCTGTCTCGGCCATTTGTATTTTGTAAATATTCCTTAACTAATATAGAGGAAATAGAATTGGTAAATTTAGTACCAATTTACTAAAGAGCAAAAATGGTCCAAGAGAAGGGGACTGTGGATAAGCACAGCCAATTGGCCCTTCTGAGGAATGACTGTAAGGTCTATCATACCATGGGCCTAATGCTATGAACTCAAAAATAGCACTTCTGCTTACCTATACTAAACTGCTTGTTCCAGAGCAGTACACACCTGCAATAATAATCCACAACAGATAGTGTTGATAGGATCGATTTAGAGACGGAAGAGTTTACAGGGAAAGAATTATTGTGTGGGGTTGTGCTTTTTAGAATACTGATAAAGTTTAAGTGGATGCAGAAAAATGTTTATTTTGAAGTGGTTTCAGTCAGGACTTAGATTATTGTTCTGGGCTGGATGAATAAGAGATGAAATTGTCACACAGGTCTTATGGTTATAGTTCAGAGAAGACAGAAAAGACAGAGGAAATATAGGTGGAGAGGAAATGGTAGAAAGAACAGTGTAATTACTGAACTGGAAGTTTGTCTCCTTTAAGACATAGTTGTATAAAGGACCATAATGACAAAGTGCAAAAATTCAGTGAAGCAGAAAGATTTGTAAAATAGAAAGGCTCTTGGTTTTTATCTAGATTAGTTTATGCAAATTTGTCAGTAAATTCCACCCTCCCCTTCCCCCTCTTTCTGCTGGAATGCAGAAGTTTTTAGGTCAAACAGAATTTGCCTTCTGAGAACGGTATCTAACAAGTATCATTCTTTTAAACTTTCCAACTAAATATTTTGAGATTAAAGGAAAACTTTCATGTTGAAACTTTGGTCATGTTGGTTCATTTTCTATATTAGTTTATATTTTTTTATTAAATTACTTCCAGTATTTCCTGACAAGGTGAGAACTTATGTATTTTCTTTCATCATGAGTATTTTTGTATGAATTTAATTATTTTGAATGTCTCTAATCATTAGAATGATTTACACATAAACCAGAATTGTCAGTGGAATTTAAGTAAATTGTGTACCTGACTTTTAATTTCCTTGGGTGTTCATTACCCAATTCCTTTGAAATACTTTCATTAGAAAATCTTAAAATCACAAATCTTAATTAAAATAATAAGACAGCCTTTGGAGACCTCTTAGTGTAGAATACAAAGCATATATTTTTTCTTATGAGAAAACTGCGGGGTTTTCACTGTAGAATTCACAGAAATTGTGTTCTCTTAACTTCATTTTTCAATGTCGTCTTATTTCTGAAATGCATGGGCTGTATGATTATTATTAGGCTTTGCTATAGGGTTGATGTTCAGGAATGCTATTTAACAATATATAGGATAAATGATTCTTCAGCCTGTTTTGAATTATGCGTAAATAGCCATTTAGGTTATCATTCTCAACTTTGTCTCCTTCTACTGCCATTGCATAATGATAATTTTTCACAGTGATTATCGTTTCCAACACAAAAACTGTATAAATAGTAGATTTTTTTTTTTTTAGTACTATCTCAAAAAGAAAAAGAGTGAACAGCAAGACTCATTTTCACTTCATAGTTAAAAATCCTGTGAAACCTAGCACTTTTTCACCATACTCAACAGAAAATTATGATCTTTTCCTTTTAATATTTTGCTACTGATTCTTCTCCTTGGAGACATTCTGACATCATTTCAATACTTCTCTGTATTTTTCTTCTTTTCTTTTCCAACCTTCTTTGAATTTTCCCTGTGAGGGATGCACTGTGAGAAAGGGGACACAGCATAGAGGATTCCAGTTCAATAACTTTTTCAAAACAGTAAATGTTTAAATTTCACTTTCTTAGTTTAATGCAAGCAACTTGGTCACTTAAAAATAATGACAAAAAAAAACCACCAAAGCATTATTTAAAATGAATCTCTCTATGATAGAAACCTGGTTAAATTTACACTCCTATCCTTGCAGTTATGGGAAGAGAAGGGAGTAGCATTTTGAAGAATATTAACTGAATTTCAGAGAAAAATCAGGACTTTGGATATTTTTGTAAAAACATAGAATTTTTTGTTTGTTTGGTTTGTTATATTTGTAAGGGAATGGAAGAGGCAAGACCAAAAGAGAACTAAATAGGGTATGTATCAAGACTGTAAATGTACAGCATTTTACAGGACAAGGGAAAATAAATAAAAGGGTGTTTCCAGATATTTTTGTCTTCTTTTACAGATTGCATGTTGCTGTCTACATTATGTACAAAAAGGAAACAAATGTATTGATTCAGAACATACTTGAAATTTTCCAGGTTTCCATATCTACTTTTTCCGAAAAAGGAATAGATTTTTATTATCCTCTTCATCCTTTCTGCAGTATTCTTATTTACCTTTGATACCTGTCAGTTTTGGTCACCTCTATACTATGCAGATTTGCCACATGAGTTATTAGGGGAGAAGCTTGTCTTCATATCTCTTTAAAAATTATGTAGATACTGTTGATTCTATTGAAAAAACAAACAAACAAACAAACAAACACCCCAACACGCTTTAGTTGTTTTGATTGTATTTCAGCTGCAATACAAATTCCTGGCATATCTCACTGAGCAATGACAAAATCATTTGTAATTCTTACTCTTACATACAAAACTGGGGCAGATTGTAACAAAAGTGATTCTATGTTTCTTGCTACTGAAATGTTAGACATGTTATCTCAGATTTCGAAACCATTTAACTATTTGAGCAGTTATCACAGAGCAGACTGTTATCTGCTTTGGCATAGATGTACTTGCAATGGCTACTTTGGAGCATAGTTTCAGAATAAAAACAAACATGCACAATGCATTATAATTATGTTCCCTTTAGGAATACAAACTGCAGAAATATTTCTTGAACTGAAGTCTTGTTTCTTTGCATTTATGGAAACTATAAATAGCCTTTTTAAAATTTGGTTTTACGTTTTGTTTTCCAAAGTATTGCATGGGGTTCACAAATGGTGATGAAAGACAAAATCATATGTATTCATAATATGAGGGGAATGCTTAGTGCAAATTCAATCAAGAATGAAATGCTATTATTTGCAAACACCTCCTGGGCTTGCACAGAGGTAATGGAGCATAGGAAATAGATAAAGTGACAGCCAAGAGAGAAAGAAGATATGTGACTTTCCCTACAACTTTGTTTAATAAAGCTCTCAATGTACATTGTATATATAATGTGCTCTTTTGTCTCCATCCAAATCATCTTAGTCTTTATTCCATGCACTTTGTAGACTGTAATTTGGTGATAATGGCTTCTTTGCACAGTTCAGGAGTGATGAACAGGAATAACAAGTCAGTTAATAAGAGGATGTGCAGGTCTTTCCCAATGTAGAGTTCTTTATTTGCATGGTCCAGAAAGGAAGTAATATTTTACTTCTAAGAAATGTCACTAAGGAAGCAGTGTTGAATATTTAGGAAGAATAAATATGGAAGTCCAATTTTAAAGCAGCATGTGTAAGAGCCGGGGAGAATAGTTATCTATTTTTCAGCTTTTCCTTAATTGTTACAAGGTTATTACTAGTTTTTAACATGCTTTATGAAATTTGTAATTCTCAAAGTTGGCCTTGTGTATTATCATTAGATTCAGTTGTTCTGATCTTTATTGTAATCTTCCAAGCCATACTGGAGGAGCAGATTTGTGTTGCGCTGCCTGAGAAGGGCTGCAGCTGCAACTTGATTCAGGGAGTTAGGACATGGACTCTCTTTCCCCCTTGCTCCAATTGGGAGCAATCTGTTTGGTTACAGAGAAGTTATGCCCCTTTATGACCTAGAGGGAGATGCAGTTCAATTCTCAGATGATCCATTCATGTTGCCTCGACCTTGTCAACTTTTTCAGGCTTTCTCATTTCAGTGGAAGTCTGTGATGACTAAATACTTGGAATATGATGCAGACATGGAAAGCATTTTAATATGTATCTTGTTTACTTATTTTTTTATATTTCTTAATTTAGATAAAAACTCAAGTGTTTGGAGACTCCTTTCTAGCAGCAGCTAGAAAAGATATTATGTATTAGTAACATAAGTAACACTAACAAATCAAACCTTTTTCCTGTTTACTACTGAAAGAGAATCTATTTATAATACTACAGATTTAGAAAAAAAAAAAAAAAAGGAAACATCTTGCACAGTATTTGGTATGAATTTGGATGAAGACAGCATTGCTCTTAATAAATATTTTTAGTCTCACATAACTATTTGCCAGAGATCTCTCAGTATTTTAGGTTATAGAATTGGTATTTTATAGACCTACCAAAAAAAAAAAAAAAAAAAAAAAGAATAGCTAGGTTTATAAATTGGACTAAAATTGTGTCTCATCACACTTGAGAGCATAAGAAATGCCTTACTGAGTCAAATCAGTGTTCTGTCTAGCCCAGCAGAAAGTCTCTGGTGGTGACATTAGGTTGGGTTGGGCAGAGATAAAGTACCAGTCTGGTTCCTTTCTGCAGAATATTCCCCTCCTACTGCCCCCACCCCTAGCATCCATAGCTGTTGGATTGGATATATCAGAAGACTCATTACTTTCTGTTTCTTCTGGTATCTATTTTTCATCATATTGTTCATGAAGTTGTCTAATTCCTTTCTGAAACTGCCTGTTCTCTTGGCCTTTACAACCTCCCGTGTCATCATGCTCTAGATACTGCCTACCATGAAAAGAATGACTTCTATCTGTTCTAAACCAGTTTCCACTACAAGAATACAGCATACTCCTACTCACTTTTTTTTCTTGTTTCAACCAAATACACATTCAGGATACAACCTTTCTTTTTACATAATGCTGCCAAGTTCCCTAAAACACTTTTCTGAGGGACTTTGTTAAAAAATATTTTATAAATCTATGTATCCTACTTGAACAAAATCACCCTTCTCTGCATGCTTGTTGACTTCATTAAAGAAATCCAGGAGTCCTTTTAACAAAAAGGTACAGCAGCTCTTTCCAAGCAAATGACATATGTTGTCAGTTTTATTTCTCAGAGTGGTTTTACCCACTTCTACCATATGGGGAAGGCAGGAATATAGATCAGCAGTTGCCAGGATCTGGGAGCCCATTTTCAGCATCACAATGCTCCAGCAGTATAATTGAAGCCTTCCATTACAGTTGCATCTCCTACCATCACAGCCCCTCTGATCTCCCTCTTCATAGGAATTCATGTTACTTCTGATTACAGACTCATTATACTCTTCAGACCTAGAATATAAATTCTGGGTTAATTATTGAGATTAGGTAATTGATCTGATTTTATTTTTAACTACTTTTTAATATATAACAGTATCCCAACACACACACAGCCTTTCTTTCTTATATAATTTACATCCATATATTACAGAGCACACCTAACTATAATTCTGCCACCAAACTTCTGAGAAACAATATGTAAAACAATCTCCTTCTATCTTAGCTAATAAATTGAGGCCATCAGTTTTCAGGAGAATTAAAACTAGAGAAAAAGAAGTCCAACCCTGCTATTTTGCACTGTCATTCCATAAAAAAATACACGATGAGAAACTACAATGACAAAGAGAGGCCAATTTCAATAGCAGTCAGCTAACTCAGGAGAAGAAATCATATAATAAGTGTTATTACTACAATCAATTTGCAGGTACTGTTTTCCTTTCTTCTTATTTTGTTTTTCTCCATTGTTATCAAATAATCAAAATAAAAGTTGAAAATGTATTAGCTATAGGAAATGCATGTGATCATGTACTTATGCACACCAACACTTACACTTCTGTGAAAAATGACACTATAAATTAGCATAGGGCTCTGTCTTAGTCTCCATGCTGCTTTTTATAGAGTTATTTTTTTCACAGAGGAATTATAGGTGTACTAAATAAGGCTTGAAGGAGATTTGAAAGGCTGTTCAGTCCAGATTTTTGCCTCAGGCAGGATCAACTAGACTTAAATAATTTCTGACCAATTTCTGTCTAACCTGCTCTTTAAGTCAAGATTCTTTTTGTAGCGTTGCAAAATTTTTTTTCTACTGCTTTGCAATCTTTGCAGTTTGAAATATATTTATCTCCAACCTTAATATCCCCTGCTGCAATTTAAGCTAATTATGTCACCACAATGGAGATTGAGAACAGTTTACTCTCTCTTGGCAATAACTTCATATATTTGAAGGCTGATACTTCACTTCATCTTCCCTAGACTAAACAAACCCTACTTTTGAAAATTTATATCTTTATTTCTAGACGTCTGACCATCTGTCCAGTCATTTGCAATCCATTCCTCTGTTCATCCAGTTTCTTCAGATGGTTATTTTAGTACTTGACACTTAGTGAACTGAGTTCCCATTTCCCATTCTTTTTGAGACCATTTTGAATTATGTTCCTCTTCTCAAGTGCTTGCTGCTGGTTGGGTTTTGCATTACAGTGTAGGTAAAAAATCTATCCTCTATTCCATCAAATAATTAATGAAAATAGTGATTAGGATTACACATAGTACAGATCTATAGGTAGCTTCACTTTATATTGCCTTCCCATATAACACCTTCAACTTATTTTTTTTCCATCACTTAATTTCCATTTAAATATGTATTCCCTAGCTTGCTTGTGGTAATGTCACATGAGCAGTAACAGGAATCTTTCAGAGAGCATCAGATACAAATTCCACCTGTTGTCCACTATTGGTAAATCTTCCACCTGTGGATGAAAGTAAATTCAGTTGACTGGTTATTATTGATACATGGTTGGCTGCTATTTTCTTTTTTTTTCTTCCCTGTTCGCAGGTCAGTTAATTGTATAGTTTTCTATACCTCTTTTAAAAGTGAACTAAATATATCCATTGCAGGTTCTCAAATATAACTACCGATGCCTATGAGATTGCTAGAGCAAGTTCCCAAGTATTATAGATGAAACTAATGAGTTGTCATGTTGTAATTCATATTGAGATAGAGAAGAATGGTGTCATTCCAATAATAAAATTAGCATTGTTTGTTTATTGTCTTTTACACAGAGACCTTCTGCCTTGAAAATATTAGCATAAGGATTAGTGTTAGAACAAACCTTTTTTCAGACTATCACTTCAAAAGTGTCAGTGGCTGGTTTATGCTGTTTGGAAACAATGTTGTTACAAAATAAGATTACAAAATTAAGAGCATCTGCAAAAAAATGATCATGTATTATAATGTCGTGGAAGATAAATGAGCAGTATGTTTGAAATTCTTGTTGCTAATAGGGGAATAAGAAACACAGTATATAGTAGCACAAAAAGCTATTTAGGCTCTCTGGGATGGATTGTATTCCTTAACCAAATATTATCTTCTGTTTTGTATTACCAGTGAGTGTGTATGACCATGTTTGTATACACATATCTATTCAGATACATTTTATAGGTTTTGTTTTGTTTTGCTAATTTTTTTTTTTTTTTCCTGGTAGAAAATGTAGTGAAGATCAACAACAAAAATCATCAGGGTAGCTAGAGGGACTGGTGACAGCTAGTTTGAGCAATAGCTTGTCTAAGCAGTGACTTTGAGACTGAAATAGTGACCAGTATTTGAAAAAAAATCCTTTCAATAGGAGTAGTAGGAAATATGTGGAAGATTAAATTCTGGACAGTTAGTACAGGTATTCTCAGGCTGCTCTATGAAGTTGATCCAAAATTCCTGTGTCTTTTTAAAAAAACATTCTATGAAATGAAGACTTGACTCTGATCTGTCTCTCTCACGCACACACATAAATACACAGATGCTAGCACTACTGCAATATTGTGGAAGTGCCTTGACAGGCTCACTGCAGCTGCTTCAAATGAGATAAAGGTGGGGAGCAGATGCCAGAACAGGTAAGTGGTACTGAATTCAGTCAGCTGAGACTCATCAGGTCTCATTAACTCAGGCTGTTACTGAAAGGTGCTGTAGGGCTGAACTAGCCCCAGAAATTACACAACTGTGTTCACATAGTGCTCTCTGAGCATTAGTTAAGTCTATCTGACCTACGCAAGCTCTTTACTGAATCAGCTGTAGTGCCTTTGCCCCATGTTGCATTTAATCCAGAATTGAGGTTAAATCATCCATAGGTAATTGAGGATTGACTGCCTTTCTGGAGAGTGCAGCTCAAATATCAGTTAGTTCCTCTCTTGCATATAACTGCTTTTCCTATACCTCCACCCCCTACTTCTCATGCCATTATCCTGCTGTTCTCTTTCATTCCTGTTTTCCCATCCTTTATGCACTTGCCTTCATAAACCTGTGCTTATGTTCAGCCTGAAGCATTTGCCTGTCTCATACAGGTGAGCTGGTGGGTACAATACAGCTGCATCTAAGCAGTTGTATGGGAAGGATGCAGTGTGGTTCCAGCTGGCCAGGAACTACTGTTCCCTCTTCCAGAGAATGTATGTCCAGCTTGTGGTGGTAGTGGGGAGCCTGGGCACTTTACAATAAGCTTTTGGGTCAATACTGTTGTGACAGTTGCTGAGCTTTTTAGCTCAGTATGAAAAATGAGTATGACCATGCTTTGTGGCTATTTAGGGTTTGAGTGACAGTTAACTCTTTGGATAGAGCTTCAATTTGGAGGTAATTCAATAAGCA
Source organism: Megaceryle torquata (assembly GCA_024611175.1). Lineage (NCBI taxonomy): Eukaryota > Metazoa > Chordata > Aves > Coraciiformes > Cerylidae > Megaceryle > Megaceryle torquata. Next base: position 1,439 of record JANIJG010000400.1, on the reverse strand, counting down.
TGCACTCAGCCAGAAATTCTGTGCACCTGTGTGCATGTATAGAAATGTCTCAATGCACTCTTATGTGACTTTAGTTGTTTATGGTAGGGAAGAGTCCTCCAAGAGAGTATGATCTAATTTCCATATTCAATGTCTCTTATGTTGTGCAAGACAGTTGGAAACATTTTCCTTTGATCTACAGTGATGTTAGAAAACAATAAACCACCAACCCTCAAGAGAACTACCTTGGCATACATGGTGAATCAGTTATATTTATTATCTCTTAATGCCTGCACATCTGCAGCAGTGAGTAATTAAAGTTTGAAAGGAAGCTAAAATTTTATAAACCGATCAAGGTCTTTGCAGATTCTCAGAACTACTTTTGTTTTGTGGGTTTTGTTTTGAATAAATACAGGGGTTGTCCCCGAAGAACTTCAAACAACCTCATTTACACACTAATCTACACCTGGAATACAGACTAAGAAAAAATAAAATCCCAGCAGTTAGTACTCTTTCAGGAATCTGAAAAAAAAAAAAAAAAAAAAAAAATTCTAATTGCATGTCTTCTATATGATCACAGTCTTAATAATGTCATACACTACTGCTGCTGGTGGTGCACTTCATTAGTATTCTTTCAGCATAACCCAAATCTAAATGACAAATGTGTAACTTTAGGTGCCCATACACCAACAACTGTTGTTCCCCATTCCTCATGTTCCCATCTTCAGTAAAGCAGCACAGGCATTTTGTAGTTTCCTTGCCAGCTTGCTCATGCTGCTTTTGTTATCAGAACTATCTGGCACAATGTGTAGACTGAAAGCAGAGGAATGGTCATTGCATGATGTTGCATAGTGTCATCAGTGCCACTGCTACACCAACTAGAAATGATCAGCCAGTGATGCCTCCATAGCCCTTAAGAACCTTTTGGAGAGAGCAGCTGATATTAGGACATGCTGAGGCATAGCTCCTAAACTTGTCAGTGCTTCAGAGTCTTGTATTGTTTTTAACCAGAATATATTATTCTGTCATGGAGAAATAAACTGATGTTTCTTTTAGCTGGTTCATCAGGACTAAAAGATAATGGCATCTCTTCTGTGCATGGCATCTTATATGTAATATTTGTCTTTTATTTCTTAGTGCAGTTGTTTATTCCTGTTTTTATGATCCCCAGCCTGTGTTTCTAGAGAGTTCTTCAAATCCCTTGGAAAATGGTTACAGTTTGCATCTTTGCATTTTCTAATGCGTGGAGTAAAGGTATTTAGAAAGGTACTCTGGAGGGATAAAGTAGAAAAAACAGAAATAAGAGTTTCCTAAACTAATGCATTTTTTGTTAATAATTAATAGCTGGGGGGGGGGGGTGGGGGTCTTCATATCCTTCAAATCTATTCCACCAGAAAAAGTAGTGTAATTTTTGTTTTTATCAAAAAAAGCACCAAAAACAATTTATACGTATCTTACTC
>JANIJG010000399.1:108217-121047 GCA_024611175.1 Megaceryle torquata | reverse complement strand
CATTGTGGTGCTGGAGTGTGTCCAAAGGGCAACAAAGCTGGTGAAGGATCTAGGGAACAAGTCCCATGAGGAGAGGCCAAGGGAAATGGGGTTTAGTCTGGGGAAAAGGAGGCTGAGGGGAGACCCTATCACTCTCTACAACTACCTGAAAGGAGGTTGTAGCAAGGTGGAGGTCAGTCTGTTCTCCCAAGTAACAAGCAATAGAACAAGAGGAAATGGCCTCAAGTTGCCCCAGGGGAGGTATAGGTTGGCCATTAGGAAAAATTTCTTCACCGAAAGGGTTGTAAAGCACTGGAACAGGCTGCCCAGGGAAGTGGTGGCCTCACCATCCCTGGAGGTATTGAAATTACATGTAGATGTAGCACTTCAGCATATGGTGCAGTGCTAGGTTAATGGTGGTACTCTGATTTAAAGTGTCTTTTCCAACCTAAATGGTTCTATGATTCTGTGATTCATTTCTCTGAAATTATTATACAATATAGAATTTGTCCACATTTTCCTAAAATAGACTTAATTAAGAGTCTTGCCTTTCATTTCACAGCACCTTAGCAATCATCCAAATCAACTGAAAGACTAATTTAACTATTGTGTTCTAGGATTGTATGTGCAACTAAAGTCAGTGGTTACCTGATTAGGAAGTGTTCTTTCTCTCCCCAGTGTGCATACCTTGTAGAAATTATTCATGTTAGACATGAAACCAACTTTGGTAGTACATGAGTTTTCTTTTACTGCTCCCCTCCTTCCACAATTACAGCTAAAAGCCTCGTGCTGTGTCCCCAGTGAAACACTGTGGTTAGTAACAAAAGCTATGGCTTCACAGATGGGAAAAGTACAGGGAGATGGACTTGTCTGTACACACTGGATTGTTTCTTCTCTGCAGCACCAGAAGCGTGGCTTTGGAACATACTGCAGGTGGCTATTCTGGGTCTGCTTCTGAGCATGTGAAAATGCAATTGTATCTTTTCATTTCCCACACAAAGCCTTATCAACTGGCCATGGATAACGATTGATGGCAAATCTAACCCCTCTCCAGACCTGTAGGTAGGTTGAGGGGTTTTGGGAAAAAGGAAAGTAATTTTGTTTCTGTCATCCATTTAATTCCCACTTCGACATCCTATTCATAATGTAGGTGTAATCTCATCTTCACCTTCTCACAAAGAACTAACACTTTTCAAGGCTGTAATGCCACTCTTGAGCCAGCCAGGAGAGGGTGCTGGAGAACAGTCTGCCAAACAGCTCCCTGGGTACTTCAGTTCCTCAAAATGCAAACCAACATCCATTAAAGTTATTCTGCTTTTCTGTTACCTCATCTCTTTACTTAATTCCCTTGCTAATTCAGATTTCTTTCCACCCACTCTATCCCTTTCAAATGGCATATTACAATCAACAGTTACCACTGGTGACAACCGTGCAAGATCTCAGCTTTGAAAAGGGATGCAAGAGGTTAAGAAGACTGAAGCTGCATCCCAAGGAGTGAACTGAACATGCCAGGAAACAGTCCCTGGCACAAGGGCCGGCTGGCACAGACACAGCCCTGTTACTAACCTCCCAGGCAGCAACAATCCCTGCTGCAGTCTGAAGGGCAACTGGGGTGAAGAGCCTAAAGAGGCAGATTTTATTCTGGTAATATGCACCAACATTCAACTGGGAGCCAGCCACAGTGCTGGTCTTATGTCAACTCCCCCCTAGTTTGAACAGAAATGGTCATTTTTGTACAAACTATCTGTAAGAATCCAGAGGAATGGGAGATGACTAAAAGCCAATGTGGATTAGTGAAGAATAAATCATGTCAAGACAATATAAATTCCTTTGTGACAGGCCTGTGGGTAAGAGAGAAACAGATGAAGTCATATATTTTGATTTTAGTACTTTTTCTGACACTACTGACAGTGCATTTTTAAAGCAAACTAGGGACACATGATAGAGATTAAAATATTCACTGACTGGGTGCAAAACTAGTTCCAAAATCTTACCATGAGGACAGTTATCAATGGTTCACTGTAAAACTTAAGTAGGGTCCTCAGGGATCCACCCTGGGTCTGGCAAGCAGTTCCATTAACAGCCTGCATGATGAAATATCTAATATATTATTAATGTGAAGACAACTTCAAGCTGAATGGGGCTATCAGTGCTTTGAAGAATGCTTAGAATTTAAAATCATCTTAACAAATCATATCATCTTAGTATAACAGGATGATTTTCTAGAAAGGATAAATGAAAAATAAAGGAGGGATAATGAGCTGAACAGAATGAGGAAGAACTTGTTAGGTGGCAGTTCTGCAGTAAAGGATCAGGACTGCTGTGAAACACAATCTAACTCTGCTGTAATATGAACAGAAAACACACATGATGGCTTCTATAGATGCCAAGTGTGAAATACTTCATCTCACAGGGACACAACTGGGATAGCACATCCAGATTGGGATGCCACTTAGAGCTGCTGTAGATGTGCTGGGGACTACAAGACCTTCAAACAAAGTTTTCACAAAATACAAGTGTTTGGCATACATGAGAGTTAAGCAGAAACAAACAACATTGAAGAGCATAAAGAGCTGCTACAAAGACAAAAAGGGCACAATTCCTCTTGGCTCTGGGGGAGAGGACAAGTAGCAATGTGTTTAACACTTTAGCACAGAAAGTTCACACCAAACACCTAGTAAAGATAATTAAGAGTGGCAGAATAATTTAGTTGGAGAGATTAGGGAAATCATTGCTGGAGGTTTTGAAGTGCAACTTAGACATATATCCTCCAGAAAGAAACACAGGTATACTTAAAACTCTTACTACTAGAATAATTTCAATTATGATTTACAGAGAACGATATTTATTATTTTACATATTCAACAAATGATAAAACCAAATGTCATTGATATAGGGAAGGAACTTGATTTGTTATGTGCAGTGACAAAGTCTGAGCATCTCCAGATGAGCACATGCCTGTGCCTTTACACAGCCCTGGGGAATGCACATGCACACACTGCCTGCAGAATCAAGGCCTCTCCATCCAGCATCCCTATTAGAAGCAACAGGATAAGATGCCATCTATACCACTTAGAACTTGACAAATGTGTTTCTAATTATTGCAAAAACAATTATATTTGCCAAGTTCCAGAACCTGCAAAAGAGTGATAAAAAAGTCATGCTATTAGAAACATTATATCAACTCCCATGAAAACTTCCTGATTCCAGAATAAGGTACAATTCTTCATTCCATAGAGCAAAAGCAAATTCAGATTTATAATCTCACCATTATTTTAAATATCAAATGAGGTCAAATTCTTTAACCTAAAAGCATTTTCTGAATGGGAAAAATTCCAAGAATGATTTCACATTGTTCATTTCATTTTCTAGCCAAATTGATAACTGAATAGTGGCTTCTCACAAGGAGCTGAAAGTCTTCAGTAAAAGCTAGAATAAGTGGTCATTAAGAAAAGTTAAAAGTTGTCACCTCACCTAAGAGCTATGAAAAAGCCAGGCAGCACGAACAACATTTAGGGTTCATTGCAATATGAATCCAGTAAGAGATGTAATTACTTTTTCCTAAGGCTACAGAACATGAGTTTCTAACTGGAGAAGAACACCACCTCTGCTGATACTATTAGTTCCCTGTCATTGAAAGTGGACCTTGTCAGTGGATGTTTCCACACTACATGCACCAAAAAAATTGCTTCAAAAAAACCCCAAATGTTCCTATCTTAGACTAAAATAAAGTTCAAGTTTCTGAACTAATGTCCCTTACACACTGAAGCACAAGGTAGAATTTTACCAAACGGCATGGTATCAGTCACAGGATAGAAAAAGGCAAATACCTTACAAAACCAGATGGGAAGCCTATCATGGCATCAATATGGAACAAGCACATATACCCAGAACAAAGATTAAGGAGTTGCTAATATCATCAGTCAAGCTACAGAACTAATGGTCATTTTCATGCATGCTTCTCTATTTTTAACATTCCTAAGTCTAAAAAGTGCTACAGCATGAAATGTGCTTCTCAACGTCATCTTACAGTTTGTTGTGCCCTTTAATTTATGCAAGATGGCACCAGCTTCAACCTGCAAAGAAAAAGAAATCTCTACCCTCTTGAAGAGCTGTACGTCATTAACTATTTTAATACACTGCACAGGGAGTTGGCAGATAAAAGCACTGTTAAAGATGTATATTTCAGTAAAGTCATTAAATGCTTAGATCATGCACCAAAGCACCCGTAAAAGCTAGTGTGATTTTAAAAGTTAGCTGAGGTTATGGAAGAAACTTAGTTCAGACTAACTTTAGAAAACAAATGAAGCAAAAAGCTCCAGAGAGCAAGGAAAGCTCTTCTCAGTTCTCTTACTGCTTGAAAATAGGATCAATGAAAAACGAGTAGAATATTATTAATAAAGCAGGACTACGAGCTTGAAGTTTGCATTGCAGTTTTTGTGAACAATGTTAATGCTTGATTCACTTTCAAAGCTGGAGCTTCACCTTATATTCAGTATATACTCATGATTTACTCTGTCACAAGAAGACTGTACTAGGGATAAGATGTGCAAGGCAACCCTGAAAATGTACTGAATGATTTGCTAGGTAATGCAAAAAAAACCCTCAAATTCAGGAACTTTTGGTGGGATTAGATGAGGGGAGAAGTGGGGGTGGTGTGTTAGTGACATGTAGATATTTGACTAATTATAGACTATGAGAAACAAGTTTGGTGAGGTACAACATGTTCAAATGTATTATACTTGAGGCTACAAATAAACAAATATGCAGACTTTTGAAAAATATAAAACCCTTGCAATATTTGTATTCCTGTTGAAACACTGCTAAAATTGAGTATCTGTGAAGATTTCCAGTCAGCAAAACCAAAAGGTTCCTTAGAGGTTGAATTCAGCTCTGAAATCAAAACTGTTGACAATGTGTTCTGACAGACTACAAAGATAAAGTCATCCCTCGTTATCAAGCTCTGTATTCTCCAGTCACATCCAGTTTCATCTGCTGCAATGCAGAAGGGAGATTCTCAGGAGGTTGAGGTCAGGTTACAGACAGAGTGTTCGAAAAAGCACTGGAGTGTCTAATGAGAAATTGCATAAAGGGCCCTGAGCCAGGAGTATGTGATCCCAGACCAGTTTGAGCGCCTATTTTTCTTAAGCAAGCATACAAAACTTAGCATCTTTTGGCAAGAGCACATGAGAAGTTATTGGTTTTGACACATGCACTCCTCACCTGATGTTTTTAAGTATGTAGAACCTTACCACTTCAGCATGTCCACTGAAATCCATTTAAAGATTTATAAATGTTATAATGTACTAGGCACAATCCAAACAGTAATGCCCTTTTTACTTCTTTGTTGCAAATAGCAGATGTATTACACCATAGGTTTACCAAATTAAAAGTAGAAAATGAGTCTGTATGCATATAGGATCAGAGGGGCCAACCAGTGTTTAAACTGTGATGAAAATTAAATTCTGAAATAACAACAGGGTTTCTAAATATTCCCAAATAGGATTAAGAAACAGATCTGGTATTCAGTATCATTTTTCCTTATAAAAAATCCTTAGAACTTCAGTCTGTATTAGATATTTGTATAAACAGATTATGATTAATGACTTTTTAGTCAGATGATTGCTAGCCTTCTTCATGGATGTACCATTTAAAAAACAATGGTGACAGGAATATGCAAGTCCGTTCTTTCTATTTAGTGTTACTTTCACAGTGAAACTAATATAATTGTTTGGCACAGCTTGTGGCATTTGCTTACAGTAGGTTTCAGCAGACAGTATTTCATTTTGTCACAAGTTCTCTCTCGAGTCAAGGCTAGAAGTACGTTTCTTTTAACTCTGCTGATACCATAAAAAAACCCTGGGTGTTATCTGAGTATTGTTTATGCAGATTTTAAGTTATCTTCCAACAGCGATATCATTTTAATACTGGATTGAGGCCAGATCCTGCAGACTTGCCAATGCCTAACTGCTGATTAATTGAATGGCAGTCCTTGTACCAGGCTCATGCATTTGAGGGATCATGTGTTGATGTGGGTTAAATTTGCATTCCATGAAGATTCAAGACCAGTGCTTAGAATGGGTTGTGTGGGTAATTAGAGTAAACAGTAATCATAGTCTCTCACACTGGCCTATAAAATCTCTGTATTAAAGATATCCAGGAAAATATACTTTTACAAAGGAAAAAATGAACAATTTTGAAACAAAGAGGTTGAATATCTATTGAATCTGCATAAAAAAACCCCACTGATCATTTGATATCTAGAGTAATATATCAACATACAAGGAAATCAGGAAAATAAATGTGTCAAATAGGTAATTTTTAATAACAGATGTTTTTACTAATGAGGACTTAGAATCTTCTGAAATTCCTATCACTACTGGGTGCACAATAATTGTATTCATTTTAAGGTAATCTTAGCATCTTGAAGAATTTCTCAGTAGATGATTTCCAAAGCTTAGCCTTTACTTCAGGTAGAAACTGCAAGGCACGACATAACCTTTCAGTTATGCTGGTAATTATAGATATATTAGGACTATGTGATTGATACTCAGCTGAAGCTTGCCCGGTACCTGCTTTGCTCTGCAGCAAAGTCACCTCTGCCAGGTAGCTCTGTACCAAGAGCAGCTCCTGCAGCAAACACAATATGGAATCCATTCTGACCAGCTTCCTCCTTGTCCTCTACACTTACACAGACCCCTGCCCTGCCAGCATGTTACACTTAAAAAGCAGCTTTCTTTTTTACTAGTGCAAGCAAAAGGGGGGCAGTTCTCTGCTCCCACTACCTATTTTAATACAGACTGGCTAAAGGGAAACGCAAGGGGACTGCCCCGCTGCATCCCCGTTCCCTCTGCACTCAAATTCTAGGAGGCATTTGGTGCAATTAGCAGTTAAACTGCATCAAGGGACTGGGTGTCAGACATGTGCAGTTGGGGATTGCTGGCTACGTGCCTCCAGCAAGTTTGGAACAACATAGTGTGAGCCAACATGTATCTCAGCAGGAGTTCTGCCATCATGCCGGGCTACAGACGAAGGGCCTTGTCCAGCGAGAAAGGCAACAGCCGCAAAATCCAGCTCAGTCTGAACAAAAAGGTAATGGGGGGGCTGATGCAATCTTTCACTGTTACCCATAATGTAAATTCATTGCTCAAACTGGACCTGTTTCAGCTAAATAATCAGACTATAAAAATCAACAACATATTTGACATGGCTGACAATTCAGGATCAGTAGAAAATATTTTCTTGTTTATCTTGTGTCTGCTTCTGGAGAAAAAGAAAACAAAATTACGAACTTAGCATAAATAAAATTATTAAATTGGATGCAAAATGAAGACTTTCTTGATGTGTCTAAACAACATTAAGATTCTCCAGCAGCCCTGCAAACAAATCTTTTCCTGGAAGTGGAGTGCTCTATTTCTGCCCTTTGCATATTGAACGTTCTCAAAAACTTCGCAAGTCTTTGGATCAAAGCAGCATCACTGCTATTTACTGGCAGTTGTGGAAAATATGATACTACCACTGCCTGAAAGTAGATGCCTAGATAAAAAGTGGCATTTGCCTTTTAATTGCCCCAGATAGCACAACTGTCTTACTTGAAATGGAATGAGGATGGTAACAACATAACTCATTCCTATGGGGGATGTTATGAAGCAGAAATGTACCTGTCAGGAACCACAGCCCTCAAAAATCCTTATGCCAAGGACTACAAAAATCTGTTTGATTACTTGAATTTATAGCTCAACTGGCATCCCAACAATCTTTCAGATTTTGAAGGCATTAAGCTTTATCACTGATTCCTATTAATACTATCATCTATTGTGGCATTTCAAGGCCTTGTTCAAAACCACACTGCAACAGATACAGAAAGAATAGACCGAAAGGCCTTGTCCTTGTTCATAGCTCAGCCTCTAAACCTTCCCAGAGAATGCCTTTGTGTATGGAACTGCTGGATAAGTGGTTTTTTTTTTCCAAGATCATCAATAATACAGAAAGGAAAAAATGGCAGGAGAAGAAGAATAACTATGATATGATACCTGGCTTATATATATTGATACTATGAGGCTGATCAAAGAAAGACCATAGTTGGAAAGATAAGACCAAAATATAAACACTGTATAATCTGATGAATAAATAAAGCACAGGTTTCTGGTTCCTCTTGGCTGCCACTCATCTTTTCAGAGCTAATTTATACTTGAATACTCACAAATTTCTACTTGTTTCACACAGGACCTCAGTAATGAGCAAATCCACATGTATCCCAAATTTTATTACTAAAGCAACTTCAGGACTAATATAGTACTTAATAAGCTAATTAGGATAAAAGACTAAGATTCTTTCTTTTTAAAGATTACATTGGGGGGGGGGGGGAAGTATTGTTCATATTTTGTCACTTAAAAGGACAGGAGGTAAAAAGTCTGTGTTGACCATTCTCCTTTACTGTTGCTTGTGAAATATGGTTAAGATTCAATTCAGCTAACCTGAGCTCAAATTAATTGCTCTGCTAATACAATTTCTGCTCTTCCCTGAAGTGAAACAGCTACTGATGTTTGCAGTTGTACAGTTTATTTCTTCTTATTATTTATTTCCTATTTCAGTTACAGTTCAGATGGATTCATGCTTCATATAGTGAACATAGGAAATCATATTTTGGCCAGCAGTGCCTTGGATCACATCTGCACCCTAGATATCCTTACCTATCACCTTTTGTCTGTGCCCCAGGGACTTAACACTTAGAGTCTTCTATACCACAGCTCACTTGGCTACAGCACATACAGCACTTTCAGGCTTATACAGCCTTAGGGGACGTTGTAGACCTCATGTACTTCTCCACTGTGATAGTCTCTCATCTTGCCTTTTGCTCCTGTTAAAGTGTTTCCATAAATTGATGAAATTTGCCCCAGTTCAAATCATTACATTTTGCCAGAAGCATGGAATAATTGGCAAGGCATTACTTTGATTCAAAGGGTAAGGCTTCTAAGAACCACGTTAGATTCCAGATCAGTGAGAGATTATCCTCTTAACCATATTAAATGTCAAACAATTTCAAGCTCACCTAAAGACCTCTGCAAGAGTGTGCTTCAGTTCCTGGGAAACTTTCTGATATACAGGTATCACTGCATCCTTTGCCTTTCCCACACAGAAGAGCATTTGAAGTCAGATTCCTCTCTACCCACAGGGTGAGAACAGAATAAAAGTAACTCAAATAGATCTTTTACTCCTCAGAACAGAAAGACCCAACTAGATATGCAAGATAAATGAGCAGACAATTCTCAGACACCCACTTGGGGGTCAAAACTCCTTTCAAAAGTGCTGTATTCATCAAGAGAGATTTGTCTCCAGATAGAACTAAAAACATCATCTACACCTCTCCAAGTGACACTTCAGTCCCGATTCCCAATGAAATCATTTTTCTATCCACTCTACACTGCAAGTGCTATATACTATGTAAACATACAAAAGGTACTAAGGAAAATAAGGCCAAGATACTTAAAATTATTTTCTTAGTAACCCCAGGGAATTCAGCATTGAGAAGTAATTAACCACTGAATACCACTGCTACTTACTTTGTCACTCATTCTGACTTAATAACAAAAACATCTCTGCTAGATCCACCATACCTATATCCTCCAGTTTAGAGGATGGTTAGTCGATATCCATTGAGTGAAGATAAGTGGACAATACTTGCTTCAAAGCAGAAAAGCTTTCAAAATTACATAGGAGCTGTTACGTACATAAGAACAACATGTCTTCCTGAAGTAGTCATAGTTCAGGAACACCACATCAAACCCTAAAACAACTGTAGTTATTAATTACACCAGGGCTCATCTAGCAGGAATAGCTAAACACCATCATCTTTTTTTCAGGACCTCAACGCAGCTGCATCACAAGTTCTGCTGCACATCTGTACTGATTTTACATATCTAAAAAAAACCATACAATACAGTAAGCTACAGTTAGTCAGCTCAGATGGTTGAATTTCAGGTGTCATTACAAGGCTGCTCCTAAACTTTGACACTGAACCAAGCAATCTTCTCAGACAATATCAAAATACATCCTACTATATACAATTACTTTATGAATTGGAAAAATTGGACCTGTCTAGCAATACTTCATTTTGTCCTACATGAAGTCAGGCACAGCTGTAGTTTAAACCACACAAGATATTTCTGTGCCACTTAGACTGCACATTTACAAAATAGCCTTTGATGGGAGTGCCTGTTATGATAAGGCAGTTTAGTTTCTAGGAAAAAACTTGTTTACACTGTATTTTAAAAGCAGATCCAAACTTCACTTTAATCCAGATTTCCCATATTTCTCAAACTGTTTGGATGCAGAGCTGAGTCATGAGTTTTGGCAGAGCTCTGGAACCCCCTGGGGAGGGAAGCTTAAATCCAGGCAGTCACAGGTCCTACCACGCACCTCCATCTTCAGTATGGGTGAAGCATGGATGTGTCTGCTTTTCATGCTGCTGCCTCTACAGATCTCAATTTCACTTAGTGATGTCAAATGCCTGAAGTCAGACAAGTCAACCCAAGCCCCTCCTACATGTATAGGTTGCTACACAAACATCCAAGGATGTGCAGTGCTTTACGTTGCTTTCTGGATTGTATCTCGCTGCAGAGATCAGTCTAATACAAACATGTCACACAATTCTTATCAGAAGTCAGATTAAATGTCTTGCAGACAATAACATCTCCCTTGAACTATTCCCCACTAGAACTGGACACACTGTTCCAGCAAATGTCTTACACAGTGTACATAGGAAAGATCACTCCCCTATTTCAGCTGAATATTCCACTTCTTCAGCATTAGCTCTCTTAACCCCAGCCCTGGTCCAAGAATTCGCATTGAGAAATTCACTACTATGGGTTCAAAGTACTTTTCTCGTAATTGCTTTCCAAAAAGTGTTTCCCATCCTGTTGGCTGAGTTATTATTTGTCCCAGATGTTTTTCTTTGAATTCGGCTTTTTTATGGTACTATTCACTTTATCTAATGAGTCTTTTTTATAAGGTATGCTTCCTATAAGGACATCCTGATAATTACTAGTTATATTTTTAACCTCTGATTTGCACTGCCAGTGTCCCAAATTAGTTCTCTTATTTTGCCCATGACCAAGATGAAACAAGGCTTCCCTTTTGCTCTTTTCTATATTATAACAATATTCATAGTCCTCTGATCTTCCTATCTTTTCACATCTGTAAGAAATACTGGAAACTTTTCAGACAGTTCTCTGAAGACCTCCAGTGTAAGCTATTGCTATGAAAATAGTTAGCTCCAGCTGATGTTCTTTAGCTTTTGTGCAATGCTGGAGTGAGATCTGCTGATATGTTACACAGCCCATCTGAACAGAGAAACAGGATCAACATTTGATAAGCAAACTAGAAGGCTCTGCCTGGGGAGCTGGAACTCATTTGAGCTAAGACCAGTCAGATTGGGGATCACAGAATCACAGAATGGTCAGAAAGGACCTTTAAAGAATATCTAGTCTATCCTCCCTACCATGAGCAGGGACATCTTCAACTAGATCAGATTACTCGGAGACCTATTCAACCTGACTTTGAACACTTCCAGTGATAAAACAGCCTCAACTTCACTGAGGAAGCTATTCTAATGTCTGACCAGACTCATCATAAAAAAACCCCTCTTCCTTGTCCAATCTAAATCTACCTTCTTTCAGTTTAAAAACTGTTGCCCCTTGTCCTGTCACTACATGCCCTTGGTAAAAAGTCTCTCTCCAGCTTTAAGCCCCCCTGAAGTATTGAAAGGCTGCAATAAGGTATCCCCAGAGCCTTCTCTTCTCTAAGCTGAACAGCCCCAACTCTCTCAGTCTGTCCTCATAGGCAAGGTGTTCCAGCCCTCTGATAAATTTTGTGGCCTTCTTCTGAATCTGCTTCAACAGGTTCATGTCTTTCCTGCACTGAGGACTCCAGAGCAGAACACAGTACTTCAGGTGGAGTCTCAAGAGTGGAGGAGGGTGACAGAATCCCCTCTCTCAACCTGCTGGACACTCTTCCTGTGATGCAGCCCAGAATATGACTGGCTTTCTGGGCTGAGCGCACACATTGCTGGCTCACATCCAGGTTTTCAACCACCAGTACCCTAAAGTCCTTCTCCCCAGGGCTACTCTAAATCCCTTCATCCCCCCAGCCTGCATTGATGCTGGGGATTGCCCCAACCCACATGCAGAACCTTACACCTGGAGTTTAATACTATTGCACACCTGCTTTCTAGAGCAGAAAAAATGCCCTTTTCCCATCACCCATCAACAGTAAGAAACGTACAAGTAGCATTTAAGTAGTAAATCCACATATGATACTCGATATTTCTTTAATCTTTTTCCTCTATTTTCACATTTATCAGACTCTGTTTTATACTGATTTTTCATCTATAATCTTTATGCCAAAGAATTTTGATTCTGATATTTTGGATGTATATTTGTAATCTTCTAATTCTCCAAGTTACACTGACATTTTGAAGAAATTATATCTGCTCATGTACCGATACACGATTGCAAATGAACTATCTTGTCTATTTGGCAGTGCTTCTCACAGTGCTCGCTTACCTACATATTAATCACTTGGTTACAGATTAGATGCTTAAGAGCTCCAAGTCATTTATTTTTAATATCGACCAATTTGTATTGTTTCCTTCTTTTCCCCCAGCTTCACATGCTTTCACAACTTTCCCAACAATTACCCATTTCCAAACTCTGAAAACCTTATTTCAACATCATACTCATGTTTTTGGTTTTGGGTTGTTTTTTTTTTTTTTGGGGGGGGGGGGGGGGCTGTCAAAGCATCCTGGGGCTTAGTGGGCAAAATAAAGATACTATGGGACACAACCAAAAAAC
>JANIJG010000399.1:87301-99319 GCA_024611175.1 Megaceryle torquata | reverse complement strand
CTTTCTTCAGCAGCCAGCCGCCTGAGTTTCTGCAGGTAATGCAGCAGTACATTGTTAACTGAGATGCAGCTTTACAGCAAGCACTTGTGCATTTAATAACTGGTTCAGCAAAAGACTTTATGAGCCAGAGGAGCTATTTTATGCCTGTAGCAAATAATTCCTCTTTTCTTGGATTTACCTGCAAATCACCTTTTCAGCGAGTCTGCATGGTATTACAAGACATTCAAAACCATTGAAATCCTTTCAGATTTCAAATTCAGATTTCAAGATCTGGGTTCAATGCTTATTCCATAACTCATATTTTCTGGTATAAAGATTTTTTAAAAATCTTGTTCTTTACATGCATGGCACAATAAATATGCTCTGGTACTTTGGCCGCACCATAAGCCCCAGGGTGTAGATGCTTCAACAGGAATCTCTGTGTTACTGTTCCCTGCTTGCTTGCTCCTGCGCACGGTCCCCTTGAATTTACAGATTATTTGCCAGTTGGCCCAACTGTTGATGGATGCTGTGGCTGACTTTGCAGTGCATATGTCAAAAAAAACATGTTGTCTTTAGGCAGGCTTAGTAAAGTCAATGTGACTGTGTGACCTATATTGCTAGCCACAGACAAGAAGAAAATGGATGTTACTGGACGAAAAGCTGTACCGTCTTGCACTCTGATAAATAATCTCTTTGCTAGAGCATTGCAGTAGGTTGCATTGTAAATCATCTAGCCTTGGAGGCTACACTGTTAGACTGTGTGTACTGATATATATATTTCTGAATAGAAAAAGATAGAGGAAAACAAATTTGTGGTAATTGAACAAACCAATGGATTGAGCTAGAGTTAGTACAAGTTACTGAAAATAATTACCTCTGTTACTTCTCTGTGTGTATGTGTGTATTATTATTGAAACAGCAAGCTCTCCCATTCTTCCCGCTTCTTGTTAGAGGAAGAAATTTTGTTGTTTAAATAATTCCTTACTGATTTATTTGTTGGGTTTTTTTAGTCTGAGTTACTGAATCAAAGGGATATGCTTAAAAGTGCTCGGGCATGTGATACTGAAATTAACTTCTCTTTCCTGTAGTCCTTTACGCTATGCTTTTCAACAGTCTTTTTGCCCTTTTGTGAACTCTGAGTTGGAGGTCTTCTCCAGCACGTCTGTTTGCAGCACTCTGTAAGGCAGCTCAGTAATCACTGTGATATTAATTTACAAAAATGTTGAAAAAAAATCTGCTTTCAAAAATGCATGTATGGCCTTTTGCGTAAGGGCGACACTGGGGACATGCTTCCTTTTCTCACTGCTGTTTCCCTGAAGAATTTCCTGCTGGGCTGGCCTATGTGCAATAATTTATTATTGCTTCATGTTGTTAACCACCAGTTCAGTTTCTGTGGTGCAGAGAACTGCTCCAAACATGGAAATGAGAAAAGTGCCTAGGTACTTAAGAGCAAAGCCTGTCCATTCCTTAGTTTTAGGCCTTGCCTGCTCTCCTTTCAGTTTGAACTATTTATTCCCTCTTACTAAGGAACAATTCTTTTGTTCCTGTGCCACACAACAACATCTGGAAGCCAAAATATTTGACCTTTGAACATTTGTTGTCACCTTTTTATGTATCTGTCAGCACTATGAACCTTTGACCTTTAAAGCCTGACCCAGAGCCTCCTGAGATCAATAGAAGAGTTCCCAGTCTGGCACATTTTGGATGGTGTCCTGAGAACAGTCAGTACCTCACCCATTATACTGCCCTGTTTGTGGCAGCTTGCTGTATGCTACAGACTAAATTCGAAGCAATATCGTTTATTTTCTTTGCCAGCATTGTGTAATCTAAGACTTCTATTTTAAAGTGCTTTTCATGCAATTTTCTATTGAGTTGAATGTTGTCATGCATAGTGAAGAACATCACAACTTGTAGCAGGAAAGAAGCTTTAATCAGAAGTCTTTGGTATATTTTGTTTTAAAGAGAATCTTGATGTTTTAAAAGAATTTCTACATTATAAGTTTTAACCCTACATTTATAAGGTTAATATAACATCCTTGAAATTTTGGAACATTATTTTGATGTGTATGCATCACAAAGTACAGTGAGCAGGCTCTATGGTGATGCTAAGTGCCAGTTTGGCCTCGGGGTCAGTCAAAAAAAGAAAAATATTCATAAACCAACAATGGATATAATATATGTGGTTTCCTTCCACTAGAAGGTAAATAGTGCAACCTCATGAGGTGATGTTGAAGCTGTGAGGGTCACAGTCATATGCTGTTAGCCAGAGGCAGAGCTATATGAGAACAAAGGAGTATATAACATGTTGTACCATTTCAGGAACAGGCACAAATTTCTATGTGGTCTATTGAAGAATTTTATTTCAAAAAATGATAAAAAAAATTTAAAAGAATATATAAAATTTGCTGCATAATGGAATTAAACACATAAAATAACACACATAGAAACCCATCTATATATACACATACATTTCACATAACGTTAATATTAAATGGGTAATATTTCTTGTACTGGATGTAGTCAAGGCTCTCCCACCAGAGGCAGCAGTAGTGGTTCCGCTTACAGTTAGTGTCCTCAGAAAAGGTTAGTGATGTCTACTAAAGTGCTTTAAAAAAGCTGCTGAACAGTGAGAACTCTTCTTTGTCTCTTTGTCAGGCTCTTTACTCTTCTCACCTTTAGTTAAAACTTGTCTTCAAATTGTTCAAACAGATTTTCTGTCCTTTATCATCTTAAACCCCATGTCCAAATGGTATCTGTGATGTGTTATCAAAACTCTAGGAGCTGTACTATTCCTAACCACAGTGCTGTCCCAGTAGCAGTACTATTTTTATTGATTACTAGGCTTACTAGTAAGACTTGATGCTTTTGTTCTGTGATACTAATGCCATTAGTGGTGCTATAAATGTAATAACAAAGCCAGTAAGCTTCAATTATATAGTCCTTTTTTCAGATGGTTTCCCAGAACTCACATCAGTCCTGCTTGTTAGTAAAATGTTCAAATAGAAGAAAGATTAGTAGATTTGCTGCCAAATCAATCAATTAAAATGTGCTGCTTCAGTGTAACTTCACTATTGTAAAGTCATATGTCAAGAGCAGAAACCTTTAAAGGCATGTTTATGGGAAATACTGCATCATAAAAGGTGGACAAGCTGTAGGAGCTGGTCAGTCCCATCTTCTTTCACCTTCCTCTCCCCTCTTCTGCATGGTCTGAGCCTGTCATCATTCATGCCACGCTGTGGGTGAGCAGAGAGGACCTTTTACTGAATTCAGTGCACAGCTTCCATACCAAGTTTCCAGTAGTGACCATTAGTGGTGAGCCTGTGGGTGTGATGGAAACAAAGCCAAAGGGGCTGGTGAGGAACAAGTGTAAAAGTTGTCTGTATGTTAATGATAAGAACCTCAGCAACAATCAAAAGGAGTTGAAGGTGTTTAGTCTTATCTTACTTCGCTACTGGGCTAGATTTTATGACTAGAACAGTAAAATCAATAGCTCTAGCTTGAAAAAAATACTTGGAAAAACAGGATGGTTCTTAACTGTGGACTATTTACAAAATGTAAAGGAAAAGTACAATCCTAAGCATGTAGGTTGTATGGGACCTCTGGAGATGATTTCATCCATCCTCTCTTTTTGAGATAGGACCATTACTAATGCTACCTCACATCAGCCATGGCTTTGTCTTTCCGAGTCTAGAAAACCTTCAAGGACAAGTGTTTCCACAGCCTCTGTAGGTGACCTCTGGGAGTGGTGGAGCTGCTCACATGCCTTCATTCACAGGCAAAATGGAGCATAGTTAATTCAAGTTCTGTCAGCAGAGACATAGAGATTAAATGTAGAATTAAACTTCCTTAGCAGGATTTTGTATAAATAGGCCTCCTCATTTTTCCTGACAGGGCTATAGGTTTGGTTGCTCTTCTGCTCTGCTTTAGTGTGCTTGTTTTCTGGTAACATACTTGCCTCACAAGCACATTATATTCAAATTCATTTATTAAATACCAACCCCAACAGATCTTAAAAATAGCTATAAAATGAGTTTAGAATTGATCAGACCAAAGCTAGCATTTTTAGGACTCTATTTTTAGTGAAGTAGGGTTTTTTTCAACAGTTTGTGATTTTTCAGATTTGCAGGTATTCACCTATTGGAGTGGCTGCAGTAAAAATGAAACGGTTTAGTACAAGTAGGAGCTGGGGAGAATAATCACACTTCTTACCTTAAGCTGTGCTCCCTAAGTCATTGCTGGGAGGGTAAGGGTGCCCCCGGAGGGCTGCTCGGTGTCATGATGAGGTGGGAGTTAAACTCCAATCTGTTGAGAGCCTAATGGTGTGGATGTATGTTCCAGCTCTGTCTTTTTATTTGTACTACTCATTTTATGCTATGATGTTTCATCCCACTGCTTTTGCTGCACTGCCTAGTTGTTCCAGATGATATTGTGAATTTCCTATTGGCAATGTTTTGTGATGGGGCAGTGATCCCTCACACCACACTGGTTCTGCTGCCCAAGTCAGAACAGTGGTTGTGCTAGTGGAGAGAGGTGAGATCCTCCAGACAGTGACTCAGAGTAGTGGGATGACTGAGCCTGAATTGGGCTGTCATTCTGACTCACCTTCCAGAGGACCCTCTTTCTCTCCATTTAATACAGAAAGGGCCTTACAGGTGGAAGCTAGATAAGATATTCCCTTTGATGTCTGTCAGCAACTTTAATTAATGCATAAAATACCCCAGTCATGAAAAGAAGACCAAAGCAACATGTAAGGGGTCAAAAAATGTGGAGCAGACTAGCAGACTGGGACATTATCCTGAAATATTTTGAAATACCTTTAGGGGTACCCTTACCGTTGATAGCTAGCTCAAGGTGCACCATCCCAGCAGAGCAGTGGCTACTTGGAATAACACATCCTGGGATGAATGGAAAGGGGACCATCAGGTAAAAGTCAGGGAACTGTTTTTGCCTTGGTACACATTTAAAAGTCATTAGAGGCCCATTTTTAATTCTAGAATCCACATTTCTTAATGGAAATGCACAGTATGTACAGCATGAACATGGGTCAAGAGCATCTTAAGAGAAGGTGAAAGTGGAATAGGGATCAGGTAGGAAGTGGACAGTTCAGACTGATAAAAGTGCATAACTAGATCTGGCAAGTAGGAGTGAAAATAGAAGTGTCTGTGGTTCCTCCACAAGAACATCATTAGTGATTTGGATGCATTGTATAAGGAGGTTGTATATTCAGTATTTCTTGAAGCCTTTAGGAAAAGGCAGTGCTTTTTTAAAGAAGGTTCTGGGGCATATTCCAGTGAAACTTCTAAAGTCTATGTGCCCAGAAAATCAGAGAAAATCATCTCATCACAATGTATGGCCTTAAACGTCTACAAGAACAATATTTTTCTCAGTTGTTAGAGTACTGTTACCTTTATCACAGTTATTTATACTTTGACTTTATTATTTGAAAGTTAGTCAGTGCATGCAAATGTCAGAGTGCTCTGAGCAGCTTCCCTGATGGTCTGTTCAAGGAGGAGGAACTATCCTGTGCTTGGCTTTGAAACTTGGCAAGCATGTCTGATCTGGGAGAGGGGTTAGATATGGAGTTTCAGTGATGAAATCCAGCTGATGTTCAAAGGGAAAGTCTACTACCAGAACAGTGAGACCACTGTGAAAAAAGACACCATGAATATTCCTAGGAAGGCAGTGAAAGTTATGTGTTACAAATTTACATGGTTTTCCCACTTGTGCAAGTACGTAATACAGGCAAGATCAGAAGTGGGGACTTGCACATCACTATTTGCCAGTTTTCTCTCTTCTACTTTCCTGATGCTTACATCCCTGAGAAGGTAAATCAGATCTGTATTCCGGAGAAGTCTGGACCTGAAATCCTTACTGGGGCAAAACTCTTGCTAAGTTATAGGAGTGAATCCTTAACTGACCTTGCTGAAAGCTACATTCACATCACATCTTCAGCAGAAAGTGAATCCCATTGTGGGCTCTTCTTCTCCTGTTATCCCATTGCCTACTTTGGAGATAGACTCCTTACCTTGGCCCATTTCTGGACTGGGGGGGCCTTCACCCCTTTCTATCAGGGTTGTCATCAGGGTTTTGGAAGAGCCTACAGGTCTGTGGGAGATGCTGAGCCCACACCGCTCACTGCAGTTGCATCCTTCCTCTTGAGGGTGAGGACCAGAGGTGTTCGCTGCAGCAGTGAGCAGAGCGGGTGGTTAGGCTGTCTGTGTGATATATGGTCAGGGTCCATGGGAGGATCTGCTGCTCTTCTGCAGGGATTTCACCTGCAATATTAAATACAATTAAATAGCCCTTTAAAGCTTAGATAGCAGGAAAGAACAAAGAGGAGGGCAGACAATTTGGCTTGCCCCAAGCAGCTGGATAGCACCTTGGTGTTCACCAAGACTTTTCCTTGTGCCAGAAGGTTGAGTTACAGGTCAGCTGAGAGGTGCATCTCTGCAGCATACAGCAGAGCTTTGCTTGCTTTGGTGGGGAGCACTGATGTTTTGTACACACCCGTTATGTGTTCCCTTCTGTGACAGTAAACATTTTGATCTTCAAAGGGCACTGCAAAAAGCTGACACAGAAAAAGGTTTCTCTGCAGCCTGCCCCAGATTTAGAAACTTTATAATTTTATTCTCATTTCTGGCTAACTAGGTGGGAGGAGTGGAAGTTAAAACATTAGATAAAAAATAACAAAGGACCAGAGGTGAGAGTGTACAATAAAAACATTCACTTACTTCAGCTGGAGTGGGAATGCTCACCTGGTTATTGGTGTGTCTAAAGGTCACAAGGGGTATTAGTAGAGAAAAGCTGTTGTTCTTTGTGCCAGGCTCATTTGTTCCTTGAATAAATGCCTCTTTGCAATGAAAGCTGAAATCCTTAATGGTAAAATGAGGATACATAGATATGACATAGTCTGATCATACAGTGTCACCAGTGTGATATCAGAGGCAAGAATGGAGGGGTGGTAATTAAAATATTTTTTTAATGCTGTTTTTGTATGCATTCTTTAGCCCCCCTATTTCCTTATTGCAGTTAGGTTTACATATTTGTGGTTGGGGTTTTTTTTTTTTTTTGTTCGTTTGTTTTTAATGCCCTAATTCTTAACACTCTAGTTTAGTTCTTTCATTGTTTAAAGGTTTTATCAGCTTCTGAGGTTCTTCCAGGTAGCATCCCTATGGAGTTATCTTTACATAAAGTTTCCCATATAAAAGGTCACAATTAAAAATAAGTTGCATGAACCTTCATTTTTTTTCTGAATATATTTGATTATAAAACTTTGTGTGCTTCTAAAGAGAAGGTGCTTTGGACATAACTAAAGGAGCTGCTTAAATGCAATTCAGAAGCTCACTCAGTTGGGCTGACCCACTGTCCTGCAGGTGACATTCATTCAGCCTGTAGGAGAGACTCTGGACCCTTAAGAAAAGGAAACGGGTGCTGTTCTGGGAGGAAATTGCCACCTTCTCTCTTTCCCATGTTGAATCATGTTATGATGGGAATGGAAAAGATAAAAATTAACCTAAAATCATGTGGGCAACAGTCCTGCCTTAGTCAGGATAAATGTAGAGACAGGCTGAAAACCTTATTAGCGGTCTTCTTTTCTCTGTTATTTTTCTAAGGACTAATTGTGAGTTGCAGAGGCAGCAGCAGGATGGCAAAAGGACATGCTTGTAAGCTTAACTGAGCTGATTTGAAGGAATGAAATATGATTAACTGAATTAAGTGCTTTACACTGTTACTGCCCTTTATGCCTTGGGAAGTAATTCTGACACCAGGCTGGGCTGCCCCTGTGGTTTGGCATCATGTCTGGCAGTTTGCAGAGGCCTAAGCTCTGACTGCTGTTACATGTTAATGCATATGACATGCACTGGATGGTCAACACCTGTAGTTGTAGTACCTTACTCAGCATTGGAGGCAGGACACAGAGAAATGAGAAGCAGAACATTGGAACACTCAGGTGGACAGTAGGGTGACTGGCCAGCGATGAAGGAAAACTGGTTCACATGAAAGAATGAGGTTATTTTACTGTACTGAGGGAGCAGTAGTTAGCAGTAGCAAAACCAGCTCTTCCCAGCAGAGGGGAGGCTGTCAGGGAGGGGGTTAGATAGTTATGGAGTGCCCCTTTTGCATAAATGCAGTCATATACTGGCTTTTAAGCCATCTGCCCATGCAAAGCTCATTGCAAGATTGGGTGTGACATAAATTATGAACAGGGTGGAAGTGGTAAGTGCAATTAAGGTCATGCAAATTATTTGGCTCAATTGCAGATAATACTTTGAGTTTCATGTTAGGTAAAGATAATGCACTGGGAGCAGAGTGCAATTATGTAATTAAGATGGTAGCTTTCATTTTAACCTAGGAAAGAGCAAACAATTGCATTTTTCCAGGAGAGTAAATGTTCAAGGCTTCCCAGTGTGAGTAGCCTATTTGGTTTTGTTCTGTATCTCTAAAACCACTGTTACTTTTAGGGGAGCTGAGATTACTCAAGATTACATGAGAGGTGATTAGATGAAGGGGGTGTTTGATACGTGAGTTTACCTGGACTCAGACTTCTTACTTTGGATTTAATTGTTAAGAGCTGGACTGCTTGTATTCCTGGAGGTCAGGAGCACTGATCTATTCCCAAGAGGGTTGCTGATACCATGAAACACTGGTTTGCACTCAGAGGAATTCGGCTTTAAACAAAAGCAGTCTGTGTATAATGCACCAGAACCAGGTACCTCACAGCCACTTGTCAAGAATGGAAGAGCTCTGTGACCCTGGTTGCTTTAAAAGGAAAAACAATTTTGAGAAATTAATTAATTCCAATTAAATGAAAATCATGATTTTGTGCTGTAGGTCATTCTCTTGTTGTTCAGACAGGAACAGATCTTGAAGGAGAGCCTGTGGCTCATGCTTGCTTTTCATCCAGTGTGCGCTACACAAACCATTCTTGTGTCTTATGTGCATTTCTCCTGCCATAATACTCTGTAGCCTTGCTAAGTCAAAAGACTTGATCTTAGTTCTGAGGTTTCGTTATGTAGCCACTGATTTTGTATTTTGTCAGACTTAGGGAAACAAGCAGTTGCTATTTTAGTCTGCCATAAGGTATTCAAGACTTCTGCCCAAAATGGGAGAAACTAATAGCTTCTCACCAGGTTTCAGAGCCAAGGCTGTGCACAGCAGGTAACCAACTATAAACAGTTCACTTTTTTTTTTTATTATTGTGCTAACATTCATGTACATATAAGTTAGACATTTTGATGTTTTCTCTTTTTTTCTTCAGATGACACTGGCTGTCCTAGTAGCCAGTCAGTATCTCCAGTTAAGACTCCTTCTGATGCTGGAAACAGTCCAATCAGTTTTTGCACTGGTAGTGATGGAGACTTCTCCAGGAAGAAATTCAGTCCAGGGACAGTGAATGAAGGGAATCCACAGCTGGCTCGATACAAGAAGGAGACAAAGACCAACCTTGTAAAGCCCGGTGAGTATAGTATAGTTCCTTTCACTTCTTTAATTACACTTTCTAATTGACTAGTACAGCTACAGGTGTCCACATACACTGTGTTGTGCTGCCTGTGGTACCACTAATGCTGATAAAAAAAAAAACCAAAACCAACTCCCCCCCCCAAAAAAAACCCCCAAAACCTGGTCTCTTTCTATGGAGCCACTTGCAAATTTTGAAAGCACTATCAATCTTGGCTTTTTCATGGAAATACAAGTAATTGACATCTTCACTTTCTTTTACAAAGCTTGATGATGATGTCAAATAATGGATTTTATCCTATTTCATCTTTTTCATGAATGTAATTGCACACATATTTCACTGGCCAAAGATAAATGACTATCAAAGCAAAAAATTACAGTCTTCTGATGTTGATAGATTTATTGTTGGATCCTGCCTAAAGTTTACATTGTGGTATCTCTCGGGATACAACACATCAGACCAAGGCAAGATAATGGGCAGCCTAGATGTGGGAGTCAGGCAGATGTAAATCCATACTACACTGGCTGAATCAAGAGCATGTCTCCCATTGCCTCAGGCTAATGGGCCACCTCAGATCACCAACTAAATCAGCACCTACTTGTTGCACATCTAAGACTAAATATCCTGTATGTCATTGGCTGCTGTGATTTTAATGAGTAGATATAAAATATTTGTGGGATTCTTGTACAGGCTACTCTTGATTACAAATGGTCAGGATATTTGTGCTGTTATTTAATTAAATCACAGAGAGGGTTTTGACCCTGTACAGAGCCAGCTGCAGAACTGTCATATCTATATGTTCAGAAGTTTCCTGGCTATACTGTTTCCAGAGTCATTTTACCTCTGGATGCGATTTAGATACTTTAATGAAGAGCCAGCTCAGATTTACCAGCACTATGTTTAATCTAGAAACAGTAGAAAATGTATTGCAAAAACTTTTCACTGACTCGGTCACTGTGAGGGCTGATTATATCTCACTGTCCCTGCAAGTTCTTCAGCTCATTTAATAGCACCACGTTACTCAAGAGTTCCCAGTCTCCCATTGTTCTGCATAAGGGATGATAGATAATATTTTTTCAAGGTTTGTTTTCTCTTCCATTAAAAGCAAGGAATCTAATGTGGGCAGAATACAGTGAATATGGCATATGACAGTCAAATCTGCAGCCACGGCCACTTTGTATGTGAATTTGGAGGTAGCTTAGCAAAATCTGGATAAAGATTTTTGAATTTTTTTTTTTCTACTGAAGAATCCTATACACATGAAAAAGAGTTATGCACTTGTTTCAATAAGTTACTTCACTGTTTTCATTTATTACACTTAAATTGACCTATAATGTTGAGATTTTAGCCTTTTGCAGTAATAGTAAAAAGTTGTCTTCATTTTAGTTGATGGTATTTTTTCAAGTCTTTGAATGGACTTAGTTTCAGTATTTAGGTTTTCTTGTGAGTGGGTCATTCTGTAGCTGTTGCTACCTCTGCACTGATGGATCTCAAAAGTTGGAAAACTTGTTTCTAGACTTCAAGCACATTACTCCTGAGATCCATCAAAACTCTCAGAGCAGGAACCAGGTCTAATTTACAGAGTACTTTTGAGTACCTCCTGCCAAGTATATCTCACACTTTTTTAGTGAAAGTTGTCAAGTAACACATCACAGTCAGTGTGAGAGCTGACACAGGTGAGGGACATTCCTGAAATGGAGAGCATGCCAGGGGACAACTGGGGCTCTTTTCCTCACTGTTGGCCACAAAGGTTAATGTAATTCTCTCCCATTGCTATCCCTTGGCTTCAGGTGGATCCAGTCTTTTCCCAATGACCTACTTGCACATGAATTTCTGGTGACTCAGTCGGGAATATCTAGCCCTTGTGCAAAAAGGAGGCATCGTCGTGTAGCAAAAACATCAGGAAGTAACAAGGGAGCAGTAGAAGGGAAGTGGGACGTGGTAGGAGAATAACAGCGTGTCCTTATTGTATGTAACCTATTTCTGCATACAGCTGGATACCTCAAACTACAGCACAAAACCAGTTCTGCATAGTATCTTTCTTTCTACCGAAAGTCCTTACTGATTTATAAAGATAATCTCTTCTTTTTAGTTATCTGAAATCTCACATGATAATGAGTACATAGCAGGAGCCAGACATGAGACAAAAATCCAGCCTACCACTATCTCTTACAGACTGTCCTGTGCTCCATTTTTGTAGGCGAGTGCATCAATCAGTGTACACCTTCAAAGTGCCTGTCATTTTGCTGAAAATGTATCTGTTTCCAGGATTGTTTTCTTGGAACATGCTGAATCTCAGAAGTAACACTCACACAAATATTTAGATAATTCAGGAAATGTCAGAGTACTGGGATCGCACTGAGAATGAACCCCAGGAAGTTTTTTTTAGGCTGTTCCCAAGCTCCAATGTTTTTCTGCTACTCCAGCAAGACAATTTCATCTTCTTTTTCTGTACTTTAAAATATGAAATACAGCATAGCTGCTTCTCCCCCCCCCCCCCCCCCACCCCAACAACAGACATACTCGATCATATCTATTTCCATGCTTTCAGTATTTGCAGACACAATCTAGTAAGA
>JANIJG010000399.1:0-87291 GCA_024611175.1 Megaceryle torquata | reverse complement strand
TCCAATTTTTTTCTGCTACTCCCTCAGAACAATTTCATCTTCGTTTTCTTTGCTTTAAAATATTAAATACAGCATAACTTCTTCCCCCCCCCCCCCCCAACAGCCTAAGGCATTGTTACATGGATCTAAGTCATCTTCAGCTCTTGAAGTATTGACAGACTAGATTAGGATATCATTCATTATTTATGTTGTTAGCATAGGGAGCCATGCTTAATCCTGGAATGCATTATCACTGCATCTTGCTAAACCTCTGAAAGATTTATAATCATGAAGATGTTATTCATTTGGGATAGATGGTAATGGGTTTTATTGTGCATTAAATCCAAAACACGCAGTGTTTAGGTGAATTTGGCTTAAAATCAGTGCCTGCATTCCCAGGAAAGATGGAAAGGACAGGTACATTAAGGAAGATATAAAACATCCACTCCTGGAGGGAAGTTATGGGCCTATTAATTCCAGGATTGGAGAAGTTGTTTGCTCTTTTGGATATGATTCATTTACACAATATTAAAAGAACAGAAAATGTATTGCAGAAAACAGCCTTATAAAAAGGCACAAAAAACTTAATTAACACTACGCCTAATTTTGTATTAAGATGTTGTGCCAAATCCTACAGTTTTGGTAAGTGAATAAACAGGAGTGTAAAAAGTTATACATACTCACATTCTTGGTGTACTTCTGCGCAGATCCGTGCTGAATTCCTGTAGTTCATGTCCACATCTTGTTAAGAATAATGGGAACTGGTTTGCTTTCTTTGACAGTCTTTCTGGATATGCAAGCTGCAAAGTACTGATAAACTTACAAAGAAATGGATAAAGAAAGGAATCTTGGGCAAGAGTTGTGTCAATAATTTTTAAAAGGCTTGCATGTTTAAAATAACAAAAAGCTGTGCTTTCATTTAAATGTCTGTGAGCATCATAATTCAAGATGGACACCTGATCAGCTGACTGTGTTCAGTGTTTCTGGCAAAAGTTCTGGTCTTTACTTTCTTGGTTTATGTGTCATGGGCATGCTTGGGTCAGTTTACTGAATGACCTGAGGTTGCTATTGGTGCTGTCTCTGAAAGCCCGTGAAATTGCTGAAGTTTCACATGAAATTATTATGACTTAAGATAAAACACTGAGACATTAAGCACCACTTGTCTGAAAGGAGACCTAGGTGAGCCACAGTTAGGATCAGCTTTCGAAACTTGTAATGACTGGGTGTCAGTCATTCATAGCTTGGTTCAGTATCCCGAACCATTCCTGGTACCAGCAGGCTATACAAAAAAACTTACTCCTTTTCACTACTGATAAAGCATTTGACCATCTATTACTCCATCTAGAATGCACCTATTACTGCATTTTGGGTTACACAGCAGTTGAACTGAATTGGATTGTATTTCAAGAAGGGCTGTCATTGAGAACTCCGGTCTGTTCAAATTAATGAGCAAATCTCAGAGACTTTCACCACATAGAGCACCTGTGTTTGTTGGACAATAAGCAATGAGCAGAACTTAAGGAATGTGAAATTCCACAAGAACACACATTTTTTTTCACTCTGACAATGGTCAGACACTGGCACAGGTTATGGGTGGAGTCTCCATCCATGGAGATAGTCAAAACACAACTAGGCAACTCAGCTAGACTTGCTCGAGCAGGGAGTTGGACTAGGTGATCTCAAGAGGTCCCCTTCACCCCAGCAACTCTGGAATTCAGTGTTGTCTGAATTATTTTTCCTTTAAATAGTGCATCACCCAGATCTGTAGTTAAGTGGTTGCAAGGCACAATTTGTGCTTTTCCTGCCCTGTCTTTCATGTCTGTGTGCTGCCATTTCACTTACAATGAGTTCATAGAAATGAAAGAATAAAAAAAGGAACTTTCAACAATCACTATTCAATTTAAAATGTCATTTAATTTTGAGCCATAGTAAGTAATGTTATATTCAGCATGTGTTGCCAGTATGATCTCTACTTTTTGGTGGTGAATTTTTGACATCACAAGTGAATGAGCTTTGGGTTAGGATGTCCCAGTCTGAACATGTTAATCTTTTTGAAGACTCCAGGACTATTAGGAGTTTTAGGAGAGGCAGGTGGAGCAGACTGTATTGGATTGAAATCGGTTGTAAGTACAGTGTAGGTGTAGGTGTTTTTTTTAATCAGCATTGGAGCTGATGATAGTTAACAAAGAGGATGCAAAGGAAAAGACCCTGGGCATTTGGGAATATCACAGTTCGAGCTAAATGAGGCAAACAGATTAGATAGAAAATGCAAGTGTTAGCTGCAAATTATATCTAGCTGTTAAAAGTGTCTAGCTGTTAAAATTTAATGCTCTTCCTGCAGATTTTTTTTCTATTGTCCATTGTGTGAGGATTAAATTCCCAGGATAGTAAATATCCAGGAATTTGTTCTTCAGGACACCCTCTGCAAGCAAAGAGTAGTGGCCAGTTAA
Organism: Megaceryle torquata; assembly: GCA_024611175.1. Lineage (NCBI taxonomy): Eukaryota > Metazoa > Chordata > Aves > Coraciiformes > Cerylidae > Megaceryle > Megaceryle torquata. The sequence goes on along the minus strand of JANIJG010000399.1, from coordinate 84,862 downwards.
TCCATTAGGGTAAATTAGCAGATAAATTCATCCATGTTGCCGCTCCACTTTCATACGTGTCTGTATTCTAAAGGCAGTCACTTTGGTTATTTTAAAAACAAAACATAAAGCTCTAATTTTGGTTATATTACTGACATCTGGCTGTATGAGTCTACAGATCTTTTGTCAGCTTGCTCCCTCTCTTCGGCATGGCTGTGGGAATAATAGTGTCTGACAGATGAATATGTATGTGCTTCACTTGGAAAAACAGAGTAGTTGATGTGTAAGTTCTGCAAGAGGATTGTCATAGAGGTAATTCTGGAAATATACTCCACCATTAATAGCTTCCCCTCTCTGCTGGCAGAAGGATTGAATGTTAGGACTTGTTTTATCTTGGAAAGGCTGATAAAGTATTAGGAAGACATGTTTTACTGGTGCATTTATGCATGAACACTGTATTTTGTGTATGTGCGGCGTTTGTTCCTTCTCTGTACCAAACTTCTGCAAGCAGTGGGAAAAATAATAGAACTGTTGTCCCCGTTGTTCAGGAACAGTGGTACAGAATACAAAAACCAAGTTACAGAATGTGCCAACTTGAATAGATCCTATGGCGTGCAAAGAGATTCATTGTTGTTTATAGCTACTAGTTTGTGATTCTACCTCTTACACTGAAATACTTCTTGAAATGTTGCTGCTGTACTTTATATTCTATGGCAAAATCACACTGCTTGGTAGTTTAAAAAACAAACAACAAAAACCCAGCAGAAAACCCATATTTGGAGGTAGCAACCTGTCTTGACTGATCCCTAAAATAAATTGGTGTGCTTCATTTTAAAAGCAGGATCACGCAAAGTTGAAAGTGATGAAAAGACTCGTGACCTCAGTGTATGTGTCTCTTTCTGCTGCGGCTTATTTAGAGTACTTTATAACCCATATTCTGAGACTGCACTTTTTCTGGGGGAGGGATAATTAAGAACAAGGGTATGTCAAAGACCATTTAACCCAGTTACAAATGGAGGATTTAATCAGAGTACACCCATTGCATCCATGCTGCCATCCTGCAATCAATCATAACCTTACTTGTGAGGCAAAAAGAGAAAGAGTTGTGCTTCTATTCCTGAGAATATTCCAGTTCAATATGTGGCTACTGTCACGTGCATAAGAACACTGAAAATAGGAGATGAGCTGCACCTGATTCAGTGTACTTTAACTAATTGATCATAGAATGAAACAATGTTGTGAAGATGGGGGCTCTTAAATGATGGGGGCTCTTAAATGATGGTGCATCTTGACAATCACTGCAAGTTCTCCGTGTATTTGTCTCTTTTGTACCTGCTCAAACTATTTGAATTAATAATACGCGATCTCTTGATGCCCATGTTTATGGACAAACATAAAGCATAAATTCTCTCAACGGTGCAGAGGAACTTGCAAGTGAAAAGAGGAAGACCAAAAGCCCAAGTTCCCCAAGTAACTTAAACTTCATGAGAATGGCTTTAACTTGAGCATTAGATGTTTAAGCACCTCAATATTTGACAAAAAGCAGGTGCAATGGCCAATTGTGTGTGCTTCTGGAGGGCTTTCCCTCTGCTTCTTAAAACATTACCTGGGCAATAAAAAGGGAGGAAGCACCTGAGCAAATGTCATCTTCCTCAGATGTAAGCACATGGCTCAAATGCCTCCCTATTATCCCACAGAGCCAGCGTGACCCTCTTGACATCCAAACCCAATGGTACACAACATGTATTTGCTCTCGAGTTTTAATCTCACTCTTCCTTTTTTATATGTGCACTTAAGAATTTTATTTGGGACAATAAAGTTTCTGAGATCTTCCCTAACACAGAGTGTCTACAAATGCTGTTGTGGGAGTTTTTGACCCTATTCCTTTTTCTCTTTTACTGTTTCTCTTCTTCCTTTCTTCACCTTTCATTTTGGCCCCCTACGCCCTTGCTACTACTTATTATTTTTTTAAATAGCAGGGTTTCTGGATAGTAATTCTGCATGCACTGGGCCCTCCTGCATATTTTACTGATGGGATCCGCTTTAATTTCACGGCTGTTGCTATGGAGCTGTGTAGATTTGCTTACTTGACCTGCTAGCACAGGGAGTCCTAAAGGACCCGGTCGCCATGGGCACCGGAGACCGGGCGGTGCTTTGCAGGGCGATGGAGGCACACATCTCCCCCGCGGGGGGCGAGGGTGCCGGCTGAGGGCGCCAGCCCGGGCTGTCACTAAGGGGGTAACCTAGCGGCAGCGTAGCGGGACGTCGCCCGGGGAGGTTCGTTGCCTGGCGGCCGCCAGTTACCAGTGGGAGGTCTGGCGGCGGAGGGCCGGACCCGCGCGGGGCGGTGGTGCCTCGCGTGCGTGGCCCGGCCCCCTCCGGCCCGCGGCCGTTACGGGGCGTCCCGCCCGCTCGGGGCAGCTTCTCTCTCCGGCACAAATCTCCCAGGTTTTGTGCTTCGGAAGAGGTGAAATTTCAATCTCCAGGTCTCCTTAAGCAGCTAGCCTTCAGGAGCTGCAGGCAGTAGATGTGGACTGGCTCTTCTGGTGCGGGGACTGGCCCCGTTGCTCACGGGGAGTGGAACAGCTTCAACAGATGACCGCCATTTCTCCGGGGGGGTTACGGGAGCTGTTTTGGAGGTGAGAGAGGTGTGAATTCGTGGTCTTGAGCCAAGCTGGGTGGAGCAGAGATGGACTGTAATTGACCTCACCTCAATTCCGTATCTCGTAACGTAGCTGTAACCGTCTCTGCCTGCAGGAGTGCACTAAGGTCCTAAGGTTTTGTTGTAACGGAGACATAAATAAAATCAGTGAATCTGGTGGCCTTTCTGACAACATATATAAGCATTTACTTTAGGATGAAATAGTACCTTGAGCTCACTGGTTATACTGATGGAGTAAATATATAGTCAATACTCTGTTGACTAAAAATGGGACCAAGGTTGGCTCAGAGCTGTGTATCTATCTACATTAGAGACATCCACGTTTAGTCACATGAATCTCACCTGTCTCCTGTGTTCCTCTTCAGATCTCTGACAACTCTGCTCTTAACCCTTACTGAAGCCAAGTACAGTCTTTTTATTTTTTTAAATAGAAATAAGTCAGCCTTAGACATTCAGTTGTGGAAGAAAGTTTGTGTTTGAAGATGACAGTGAAGTAGGTCTTTTGCTCTTCTGTTCATTCCTGATAAGCTTAGGCACTTTCTGTTTGTCCTGTGTCTGAGGACCGCTGCCCAAGGTGCCTAGCATCGCACAGAGAGATTCTGTATCTCATTTCACACCATGAATTTGCAGGAATTAAGTATTTGTAGGATATAAGCAAACTAAATTGCACTGAAGTGAAAAGAGTGCTCTGTAATTTCCAAGAGATAATACTGGAATATAATCAGAATAGAAATATATTGAGCAAAATAAGCTTATAAAAATAGATAAAAAATACTATCATAATGTTTTGTTTTAGTTTTTTGTTTGGATTTATGCTTACTTTAGATATAAAATTTGAATTTAAACAAATTTGCTTGATTGATGTGGAAAATGTGTTCAGATAGCCCAGTATTTATTAAAAAAAAAATAGCAATGACAAAGACCGTTTCATCTTTAAAGTGTTCAGTATTATTGAACCCAAACCTCTAAGTTCCTGTTAAGTTAAAGTGGCCTAAGAAAACAATCTTTTTCATTCTATGTCATAAATTTTATAATCTATCCAACTTCTAAACAAGTATTTCAGATATTGTTTCACAGAGACATAGGCAATTAGTGTCTCAAGACATATATCTCTTTTTGTTCAGAAGACTCTCAGGATGCAGCAAGCACCCAGAAGTCCCAGCAAAAATCCAAGACCCAAAACAAGAGCCAGGAAGTTGCCAGGGAGGAACTGGCGAGTAAAAGGTGAAAGCCTGAGTCCCACCTGTCCAAAATAATGACCTGCCCAGCTGTAGACTGGTGGCACAGGCCACCTGCTATTCAGGGTCTTGGACACAAATTTTTTTGCAATTAGGTACTTATCTCCTTCCTTGGGAAAAAAAAAAAAAAGAAAAGAAAAAAGATATAGAAGGAGATCTCTGTTACTTATTTCAGTAAAGGGAAAAGAAACTTATATTTAGATCTGTTTGTGCCTCTTCTGGAGGAGGATGGACTTGAGGACAAAGGAGAATACCCTGACACAGGGCTACTGGACAGACCAAGGGGATGCAGGGAGTCTGCTCCCAGGGAAGCTGTTCCATTTGGTTTAAATTAGTAACTGTTTTGTGGGGGGGGTTGAAGCCAAGTTCCCAGGAGGCACACCATAACTCCTTTCTCTCTCTCTCTGGCCTGTTTATTGTCCCAATACTGCTCCAGATGTACAAAAAGTGGGACAGTCACCATTAAAGGGAGATTCTCGCCTGAGGATGCCTGCAGACTCATGCTTAGCACCGCGCTTGGTCCGTAACAGAGCCGAGGCTCAAACTGGAGTTCAGAGTGAGTAGGGGATGTGGACATGGGAGTTTTGCAGAGGGTGCTTGGGATTCTGAACAGGGTGAGACCCATGTCGGCCAGTTTATCTTTTAGATCCAAAACTAAGAGATGCAGGTCTCCTGGGGACAGTGCAGCTGTGCTCCTTGAATCTGGAAGAGATGGCATAAGAAGGGCACTGTGGTTTAGAGGTCAGAGCTGAGGCAGGTATAGAAGATGGCAAGAGCGATGATCTTCAGTCAATTTCTTTTTTGTGTATTCAAGCAGTTGGTTTTTTTTCTCTCCTCTGCTAATCCAGAGTGGAATATGAGCCAAAAGGAGAAACTGATGCTATACACACTGCACACTCTGAAGTATTTGTTTTAAAATGTGTGTGAGGTCAAGCTAGAACATGCTTTGCAATTTGTGTGTTTACTGCAACCAATTTTCTGCTCCTTCTTGCTATTTTCTGTGGTTTTCAGCGTGCTTCACCTTCACAGGAAGAAATACTGTGCATATGAAACAGGCCATTCTGACTCTTCCCTTAGGAGATTTTTTTTTTTTGCACTCTGCTTTTAAATTACCATCTGTATTATTTATGCCAATGTTTAAAATAGCTTTTTGATTCCCTGCTTAAAGTATTCTGAACCTACTTCAGCTACATTTTACTATGCATAGCTCCCACCAGCCATCAGTTTTTAGTTCAAGTAATTTTTTTATGAAATAACACACATCACAGCCAGACTCTTGTGTTGCTGGTACATTGTTCTCTTTACAGTTTTCCAGCTGTATTCCTCCTCCTCATGATAAACAGTGTTGCCAGTACTCATTTTTTATCTTAAAATACACAAATTGCATTCCCTTAATCTCCCTTCAGAAACAGTGCCCTGTAATCCTGTTATCATTATTGTTGACCGTTTTTGGAATTCCTCCAGGTTATTAATGCCTTTTTAATGAGAATCCTGGGATTTAAACTGCTTTCTGAGCAATGTTTACTCAAGAATTGATAGATTATTTCCTTTACTATTTTCCTTTACATCTCCTATTTCTTTTTTGTCTGACATCTTACAGTGTTCAAAGTGGAGCTGTGCAAATAACCCCCCCAAATCTGGGGGCTTGCTGCCAAATCAAAACATTAAAGAAACCCTTTATTTCAGACTGAACAAAGACAATATTCAGTCTAAAATATTTAGACTGTTTGGGGAGATTTTTTTAATGTTTTTACTCCCTTTTTAAAAGAAAAAAAAGAAATTTGTCAGTTTTCAAAATTAAAGCATCATTCCAAAATAGAAAAAAAAAAATCTAGAAATTGTCTAGAAGATTTCTAGGAAAAATCTGGAATTTTTCCAGGGGGGAAAAAAAAAATACTCTGGCCATGTTTGACTTCAAATCATAAATACTTCTCTGAACTTTGTTTTTTGGTGACCAAATTACTACCTAAAAGTCTTTGTTTCCCTCAGAGCAATTATTAGGAAATACTTTTGTAAGAGTATTGAGTGGATGAGTCTATATATTCCTTGGTGTTATATATCTATTTACATGTAGGCATGGAAAGCTAAGGGAATGTCTTTTGGTCATGCACATCTCACTTACTTGATTTTGCTGTGGTATAAAGACATCAGGTAAGTTGGTGGTTACTGCCTAAACATCTAAGCAGGTCTTTACAGATAGCAGTGGCGTTTTGAACATTTTGTCTGTTTAAACCATGGCATTTTACTTGTTTTTATGCACCTGGAGATCTGAATCCCAGTAAAGTTATGTCTTGGGTGCCTTCACTCTGCTTTGGTTCTCACTTGGAAGTTAAGATTCTGAGCTCAGGAAGAGACAAGGAGAAATGCTCTTCCAGTCCCTGCTTCAATAAATAAAAAAAATAAAACAATCCATAAAATAAAACCAAGCAGACAGAAGAGCAGCTAGGTAGAAGGTGCCCAACTTTGACCCAAATTTGGGATTGTAGATTATTGGGATTATTTTTCTTAGGTGTGTTGGGTGCAGGGGTTGGGTTGTGTCTCCTGGTGGAGTCAGGAGCTGTGGGAAATTCAGGCCTATTTGCATTCCCCCATGCAGTAGGGGGTAATGAATGAAGACAGGCAGGCATCCAAAATTGTGTGGATTTATGGAGGAGCTGGAGAGAGCCATGATAAGCTGAGAGGATGGGAACACCATCTTTTCAATCCAGTCCTTACTGCTGGATGCAGTGGGTGTTCCTGCAGCTGTGACAGGGAGATGTTGTAGGCTCCTTCAAGTTCAAAGCTAAATCTGGCCCTGTGAATCCCAGGTGGATCCTTTCTTTCCCCAGTAAAGCAGAGAGCGGAAGAGAGCTTTCCTTGGGCTGCTTTTGTGTGGACCCTGCCATATTTGGCGTAGTGTGAAATACCCACACAGATCTTTAGATGGGAGCCAGGCATCAAGCTGTGGGGCAGTTTTAAAGCTGACCTGCTTCTAGGCATGGCCAGAAACAAGAGTTCACATAGCTGAGAAGATTTGCTGGTTGAGACCAACAGGAATTATTTCCTGAGTGAGGAGACAGATGGGGAGGGTGCCACTTCCACAATCCCCCCCGGGAGCTGGGGACCTGGCATCCTTTCATAAATCCAGGCTCAAGCCACTGCAAGGTGGACATCACTTCCCCAGGGAGCTTGAAATACATAACCTTTAATGTGATATGACAAAAAACTAAACCTGCTTTATAATAGCATATCTTATGTATACTGTTACATAGAATGTATTTAAAGGAAATGAAAAATCTGTGGAGTTTGTTTCATATTTTATTAACTTTATGAGCCTTGTCCTGCTTCAGTGCTGAGGCACTTCATTACAGGTCTCTCTGTTCCTCCCTTCTGAAAGTTTGTAAGTTAGAGGAAGTTGTTGGATTTCTAAAGCCAGGCAGGCTGTGACTGTTTGCTGGAGTTGGCAGAACACAGTGTGACCACAGACCCTCAAGGATTAATAAGCTGAAAGAGCACAGGCTTCTTGTCTATCATTTGTGCTTCTTAACAATAATAGTGTTATTGGGGGAAAAAAAGCAGCAAATGATGGCAGCCATAACTTGAAATTCACTGCCCTTGGACCTACCTTGGCATAGTTACTGTAAAAAATGCAATTTAGGCAACCAATCAATGTATTGGTTAGGGTTTTACTGTTCTTTTGAATAGATGACACTTGAACTCATTTTTTGGTAAGCATTTCAATATGCATGTTATGGTAAATATTTGATTAGCTTGTGACAAATTTTGCTTTTCATCCTGGGACTGCAGGGTTGTTTAGTTAGTTACCTCCCAGATATGTTTCTCCTTCCAGTGTTTTTCTTTTGCCTGTTGAAAACCTGTCAAATTGATTTAAAATGCTTTATGTACATTATAATGAAAACCATATGTCTTATATTAAGGGTGACTGTGCAGAAGCTTTCAGCTGAATCAGGTTTAGCATGTGATTTCATGCAGTTGCATCTACACTGTGAGCGCGTGCCTGCGCCGTTAACTGCTGTGCTTCAGCCAGCCTCTCCCCTCTGTGAGCTTGGGAACCAGACTTAGGAGATGTGTTGAAGGGGCCTCTGAAAGCCCTTTGTTAAACTTCTGCCACCAACGTGACAAGAGGGCTGGGATGTTTTCCCAGTCTGTGATGGAGTTCACTCCCTTTCTGTATACTGCTAAGTCATCCCTGCCAAAGATGACATTTTCCAGCTCCTAAAAATACTTCTGACCAGCCTATCCATTTCCCTTCAAACAGACCAAATAGCACTTCCATGTATATAAAAAATCTCCTGAGGTGACATAAGCTTATAAAAGATACTTTTCCATAGATGGATTTACACATATATTTTATAAACTGTCAAACACAAGTCGACTATCATGTTACACAACTACCTGTAATTTTTGAACCTCCAGTCTCAAGGTTCCTATTGAGATTGGTTTCTATTGAGCAGCATCCTTTCATCTCTGATCCAAAGAGCCTTTTTGCTTGTACAGGAAGATAGGTTTCCCAGATTGTTGCCTTCTGCTCTGTGAATATATGTTCCCACTGACAAAGGTCATTTCAGGCTGAGAAGAGAAAATTTATGGGAGCTATTTTTAAGGTGGTGTTAGAACAGCTCAAACTGCACATAGAAGTGCAAAAAAATAATGAGGTCGGGCTGATTTCTGTATGAAGAATCTCTTTAAAAGCAGAAAAAAACCCCAAACTTGTAATGCTCTTTGTCTGTTCCAGCATCCGCTTGTGTGTGCTCTACAAATCCATGAATTAAAATCAATTATGAAAAACACAAACCCAGATCATAGTGATATGCAGAATATACATGATGGCTCTCAGCCAATACCAGTAATTAGTTTGTAGTGACTGTGTTATTAGAGAAGAGCTTGATTGATTGTGGTTTCACAGCATACACAAGTCACATCTGTATTCATTTTGAGATCTGCAGTGCTTATAATTTGCATTAATGTAATTCAGATTACTACCAAAACTATAGTATTTAGATGAGATCAGAAAACTGCTTAATGAGATCAATTTTAATTATTTGATAACAGCCCTTCTTCCAAAGTCAGAAGAATAAACAAGATGAATAAAAATAAAAATAAATAATTAGTTTAGATCACACAGCCAGCAGTCTGAATTGAAGGGATCATTTGTAAAATCAAGTTTAGATCCAAATGCAGGGAAGCAGGTTCTGCATTGCAGTTCTTCCCCAAAGTCTTATGTCTAGTATTGAGCTGGAAGTTTCTTCACCCAGCAGGCTTAAACAATTATAGAGAGTCACACTGAAAGTTTTCCTCCACACCCCCTCTGACTACCTCTTTGCCAGCTGCCCAAGGTACCAGCACCTGCTGCACTGAGCAGTCAGCTGCAATGTGTTTAACAGCTCCATCTGATGAGCGAGCACCGGCAAGCAGTTGGGTGGGTGTCCACCCAAGAGTGGGGAGTGATGGCTTCACTGGCTAGCACAGGGGGTAGGGGAGGCGAGGGCTGTTAGTACCCTTAGGATTGGTGATGCCAGGTGTTGCTGTGCCCAGCTGCTCATGGTTGTTCTGGGAGTGCAACTCACAAATCTGAGTTTGATGACTAAACTGCATATAAATTAAGAGGGGGTGGTTAGGTGCTAAAATTCAGGATTGAGAGCTGAGCATGCCATGCAGGAGCACACCTTCAGCAGTCCATAGGAGATGACAGAGAAGAGTGCCTGTTTCCCAGAGTTAGCCACCTACTTGTAGTCCTGAGTGTGCCCATGTGAGTACAACTAGCACATTGACTGCCAGTGCCAGTGCTACCACCCTGTTTTGTGTTGCAGCTGAGCTGTTACAGCTCAGGGAAAAGATCAGAGTTCAGTGCCCTCCTTAGAGCAAAGGAGTTCTAATCCACACTTCTCATAGGACTTACTGAACTACTGTAGAATAAAGCTCATCCTCACCTTCCTCCACTGACTCTAGTCCTTGTGGTAGTGGAGCATGAGACACGGGCAGAGGTAGAGCCTGTGGGAGCAGCTTATGTCACCGAAAGACTAGAGCAGTCCATGTGGAGGAGAGTCCTGTTCCTTGCTCCCGGGATTGTATCTGCTTTACCCCAATTAGTTTGCTGTGAAATACAATAGTAAGTCCAAGATAAGAGTCTTATGTCTAGTAATAGTAAGTCAAATAAGAGATGTCAAAGGCCCAGGACTGGAATCAAACCCCGCTGTCTATGGGCTTGACACTGTGAATCAAGTACATTTCTCCCTAGAGATGTTGCCCTTGAAATGGGTCATTTTAAAGGGTGTGATCTGAAGGAGAGCCTGAAATGCTAAAGCAAGACAGCCTTGGGACAGCCTCTTCTCACTCGTGCCCTGTGATAGGACAAGGGGGAATGGATATAAACCGGAGCACAAGAGGTTCCACCTTAACATGAGGAGGAACGTCTTTACTGTAAGGGTCACAGAGCCCTGGAACAGGCTCCCCAGAGAGGTTGTGGAGTCTCCTCTGGAGATTTTCAAAACCCGCCTGGCTGCGTTCCTGTGTGACCTGTGCTGGATTGTATGATCCTGCTCTGGCAGGGGGGCTGGACTCGAAGATCTCCAAGGTCCCTTCCAACCCCTGACATTGTGTGATGTGAGCAGTGTGGGTTTATTTCCCTGGATTGCTTGTAGTGTACAAAAGCAATCTTGCAGGAAAAAAGTATTAAATAGAAAAGCAGAAGCGTTAGTGTTTCTTGCAACTGTACTCCTTATGCCATTAAAGATTGGAATTAGAGATGTAGCTATGAGTTAAATGTTTCAAGACAAATCTCTTAAAAATACAGGTCCTTTCACCAGTGGGCATTACAGCTGAATTCTCTCTTCCAGCTGCTTTGCTGGAGGTTTTTTATGCAGCCAGGCCCTATCTCTTCCCCTGGGTTCCTTAAATAAGCTATCCACAGAGACAGCTTGCCACTTATTCCTCTAGTTGCTGCACTGGTGAGTTGAACATGTATGCATATTTTGTTTTCTTTGCTGTTTAATGGTGCTTTTGAAGGCAAGGAAGCTCAGCAGATTTAAGTGCTTTACATTTTGAAGACAAGGTGTCTCTGTCAGCTGTTTTATTTACAGCTCTGTTTCACCTGGTGACTATCTGCAAAACCGAACATTGAGAGTGATGTATGCATAAAGAGGTCACGTTTAGGAAGTCAGAAGATAGGTAAGCTCTGTGGTTTATACACTTTGGCAGCTATGAAACAGTGGATAAGTTGCAAATAGGAAAGACTTACGCAGAAAGACTAAATTTTAATAAGCTCATTTGAATCCTCAGTTTTGGGAATCCAGTTCTGCTGTTCAGCTGTCACTGTTCCTGTCACAGATATTACTCGAACTTTCTACTTTTTTACATATTTTAACCTTACCATTTAGATGGCAAATGGACAAGAAATTTGGAGCTTTATTCTTATTGAAGGAAAAAGATTAAATGCTAAAATGCAAGCAAAATTTTAATATTGAGGACAGAAGACCATATAAGAAGGTATCCAAACATGTGTGTAATGGCTGGAAATAGTAGACTGGGATGCCATGCTCCAGGTGTCCATGTGAGGTTATTGTGTGACTGTAAGAAATGTATGCAATGTCTCTATATACATATGTACGTACACTGTGGTATTTCTGTGCTTGCATACTGTCCCAGCAGGCCAAATATACTCCATCTGCTCTACTTGTGAAAGCTGTGAATGCAGGGTATGATGTAGTCACTGTACTCCATCGTTATCCTTGCGCTGTGACTGGGGCAGTGTAGAGAGTTAAAGGTGGGGGTTTTCTACACCCAGAATGTAGGCGCGATGGCTGCACTGGCGGAGCGGGATAAACCCGCAGCAGTGCCAGCTGGAGGAGTTCCTGCCTCGCACAGACAGCGCTTTCTCCCTCTCCTCAGTCCCGCCCCGAAATCTGTAATTGCATCACATGCAGGATTGGAAAGTTGTCCTTGAGTAACGAGTAGGAGGCTTCCCAGTTGGTTCCCATGCTGCAGCAGGATGGTGTTAGCCCCCTGAGCTGTGGTCCCTGGCCCAAGGCGCAGATGAGCACTCGGTCTGCCAGACCATCGCCTCCCTGTCTGCCTCTGCCTGGGCTGTGCCTGCCCATGCTGCCTACAGTCCCTGTCACTGGGGGCAGCATGCAGCTGTGGGGTTACAGGCTTCCTTCTCCTCCCCTCCATGTCATCTTGAGCTGGGTGTCTGTCGCAGTGCTGTCAGGGCAGCAAGGAAGCTAAAACGCAGCACAAAGCGTGGTGCTGGCTGCAGCGCGCTCCCAGCTTGGTGCTGTTGCCTGTTGGGCAGTAAAGTACAGGGACAGCACTAGCTGCTGCATGATTTCACTCCTGCTTCTCAGATACCCGTTCCAGGCAAGGAGCAATCCTGGAAAATGTTACAGTACTTTGTTGGCCATCCTTGTGTTGTTCTTCCCACTCCACAGCGCAGTGAACAGGTCCACTCCCATGGTGTGGGTGTGCTGCTTACTCAGAGCCTGCTGCAAGGCAGGGGGAGGCCAGAGGGAAAGGCTTCCCAGCATCAGATGCTATTCATGTGGCACAAGCATTTCCATCAGAGTGTATTCCCGAGTCAGCTCACCTACTGGTGGGCTGTAGGTGCTGTGACACTGAGTGGCTGGAGCATGGAAGAATATGTATAAATTAATTTCAGATGAGACACAACTGAATCCGGCAGCTCAACACACAGGATCTTTTTCAGGAAAGGGTGGGTAATACAGTCCTCTAACAGGAAAATCTCAGATCAGAGCTAAACAAATGTTATGGCCAGTTAGGACAAAAGAACATGTCTTTGAGAAATGTCAGACTCTTTCCTGGTCGATGCTGAATTGGCAGCCTGTTCTGGGCCTTACATGTGTGAGCTTTTGCAGTCACATTGTCACAGTGATAAAAATAGACAACAGGCGTCCTTAGGGAGCTGTCGTCCTGGAGAGTGGCGTTAGGAGGGATGAGAGGCTGTGTTCAGCTCCTGCCCACATTGCTGCTAGGCAAGGAGCTTCAGCTCCTTGTCTTTTTAAATACATTTGTAAGATAGAATTCATGCTTACCCAGGAGAATATGTTGCAATTGTTGTTACCTGGATAGATTCCATGTTATTTTGCTTAGTGATGTCTACCAAATGGGAGAAAATATTGTTTAAAGTCTCCTAGTAACATTGCTGTCAAGGTCTGCTACACACAGAGCTGGCTTGAACATCACTAACACACTTGGAAACAATACTAGCAGTCACCCCTTTAATTTATAAAATGTTCTTGAAGATCCTATAAATAGCCACATGCCTAATTTTAAGCATAAGTAGTCTCCTGTGCTCAGTGTTAAGCTTGCATGCAACTGTTACCAGAATTGGGGCTAGAGAGAGTAATTTGTGCTTTACAGACACAGTTCCTGGTCTCAGATGCAGTTCAGAGTTTCGGAAAGCTTGGCCCTTGAGGTGGTAGCGTTTTCAGGCTCTGCCGTCTCTTATCAGCAGGGCTCAGCAGCTCTTCTGAGAGCTGCACTCCAAGCCAGGCAGGTCAGGGAGAGGTGATTATTAAGCTTTGCTTCCTTGAAATGCTCTCGATAGCAAGATCTGATTATGATGCGGTCTACTTAAGTAGAGATAAGCCTCGGCGAGGGCTCCTGTTCTCTCTGCAGCAGACAGGACTTGGCTTGGGAAAGCTGTTGGCATCTTCCAAGGGCAGGAATGCTTTGGGAGCCCAAACACCAGAGGTATGGTATCCATGCGACGTGTTTACCTGTTCAGGTCTTGTTCGGAAAAGTAGATCTGGGAGTAGTGTGGTACCCAGACAGTACTCAGAGGATACTGTAGTCTTGTAGCTCAGAATGTTTTGTTTATCAGGAAAACACTTTTGCAGCTTTGGACATTGTGTCCCACGATCATTTTGCTTCCCCAAGGAGAGGGTCACTGACATCTACATCTGTAGACATGATTTAAATACTCTGTGAAACAATGTGGCTTAGCTGCCCTCCCTTCCTCCCTCACAAACTTGCATGTGGTTCTGATCTGGTTACAGATGTGGTGGCTTGGGACTGATTGTCAAGGGTGTTGTACTGGGCATGGAGTTGGTTAGACATGATAAAGCTGGGGCCCTGGAATACCCTTTTGAAGAGCTAAGCTTTTCATTTGAGCTCTTTGAAATTGAGCTGAGGTATGTTCTGGGCTGGGCTGGGCTGAAGCAGAGGCACAGAGAAACAGGGGCTGGTCGCAGACCTGGTGAGGTTGGGAAGGAACTGAGTTAAATCTGAACATGTCTGATCTTAAGATCAGTTGCTAAGAGTTGCCGGATGGTAAAGATGGTTGTTGGATGTCTCACCCTCTTTAAGGCTATGAAGGCACACTCCAGTAAGGCCTTTTCCCAGTCCTGGGTACTCAGGGGTGCAAGACGTGTCCATCACCATCAGCTGTGCAAAGGATTTGAGAGAGATTGTCCACTTGAAGGTTTATCTACCCGGGTGGGGATGATGGTAGCTGCAGCTGCAGCTCCCTCTTGTGGAAAAGATAGGAAAAATGGGATAGGCGGTGAGTCTGCAGCCACTCTCCAGGGGGTACTGTGCACAGTACAGCACCCAGAAATTCTCATGTGAGAGATGTTCCCCTTGACTGTCTGTTTCAAATTTATTTTCATCCCTTCAGATAAAGTCGCCATCCATTATTATGTCTCTGCAGCATGATACCTGGATATGGCCTGGGACATTTGTTATTTGAGTGACAGACTGGAAAAAATCTTAACTTTAGGATTTTTTTTTTCCAACTGATAAGATTTTCTTAGTACATCTGCCTACTACTGACCTTAGCAAAATGAGAGTGGTTTTCCTTGTATATGCCAGAGCTTGGGAAATAAAAGCTGTGATCCACAGAAAGTCAATAGTCAGATAGATGGCTTGGCACCTGAGAAGCACTTGAGAGCCACACGTGGTTATTGGATTGTTTTAAGGCTGTTAGAACTGCCTTACTATGCTTCTGTGCCACATGAAAACCCACATATGTGTGTACATATATACACATATACCCTGTTAGCCTACACACGTTTATGCAGATGTACATGTACGTGTACATCATCTCAGAAACCAAAACAGAAGCAACTTTCCTTCTAGCAATGGTTTGAAGCAAGAGAAATCTCCAGCTACAGTCGTGTACTCCTATATATAGTGCTACTATACTGTGCTTCTGAAGGAGCCATGTGAGCAGCTTCATTCATGTATTAATGACTGTGAGAAAGCAAACAGGTTGTCACAACAAACATTCCTAGCTGAGTCCTAAAATGGCTTCTGTAGCATGAGGATTTTGTGTCCAATTTTTTTTTTTTCTGCTCTTGCCAAAGTGCCAGTTCTGAAGAAATGTTGAAATTGTGGAATAAATCCAGGATTTGTCCTCTGGGATGTTTGACAATTCACGCAACTTCTAAAATTCACACAGGACAGACAAAGGAAGGATGCTTGTGATTCACTGTTATTTTGAAAACAGTCTTTGAGTTATAATTTCCATCATGTTTTCACTCTTCCCTTTTCCAGGGAGTGAAGCTGATTTTAGCTCTTCAAGCAGCACGGGCAGTATTTCAGCACCTGAAGTCCATATGTCAGCTGCTGGAAGCAAAAGATCTTCTTTTTCTCGCAAGTAAGCAAAGCAATTTTTCCTGGATATTGCAAGCATTGCTAGTGCAAAGATAAGCTACTGTGTAAGGTCTGGCACTTAATACATCAATACCAGCATTGTGAGTTTGAAAACAATTTGGGTAGCACTATGCTCTCAGGCAGCACTTACACTGATGAGAGCTGAGATACGAGAAAGGAAAAAAAAATGCTGTATTCAGAGCACAAAAGTTTTCGATATGCCAGATCAGCCAACTGGTATTTTTGTGTTGCTTTTTTCTTAGCAAGTATGGGAGATACAGTCAGGTACAGCAGCAAAGGCATTGGTGGAGAGAAGGAAACAACTGGTAGTATGCTAGTTAACAACAGTACTTCTGAGCAGTTAACCTTAATGTTTCGGTCTTATGACATTGTTCTCTCTCTGTAATAAATTGTCAGCTCAGCACATACCTTTCCAAATCATGATATTATTTTTGTAGGAAAAAGTAGACAATATTTCCTTTGCGTTTTTTTTTAAACACCCTTGCCCAACCTTTATATATCTAAAACTATATGCAAATTAAAAGACTAGTATCATAGTCATCTATCTAAATGAATCTTTCATGAAAGATTTCTGTAAGATTTATCCCTGTTGGGTGAAGTGCAGATCCAGACAGCTTGAAAATATGGGGGCATTGGGATGGAGCAGCGCACGTTGTACACTGCCCACGCAATCCCTGCTGGTTGCATTTTTGGAGTAGGTGGAAAGAGCTCAAATTGACAGGACTCTGGAAGAGCTGGCAGGCATGCTGGGACCGGCAGCGGGATACCCGTATGCTTGAGTCACACGGACGTCTCCAGGGTCACAGTGAGCCCCAGCATACAGAGATCGACAGAATGATGCTTAATGAGCGGTTTCCTATCTCTGTCGTGAGACGGTTAGAAAAACAAACATTACTTAAGCTCTCTCTAGATTAAATCTAACAAGTAAAGTTACTGGCTGTGGGAAAAAACAGTACTAAGTATAATATGAAGCCCTAAAATCATCTTACTTTCAGTAAGATTATGTATCATTTCATGTTACCGTGCATTTAAATGTAACCTTAAATGAGAACATACTGACCTACTTAATTGGACGGAAGTCCTCTGTAACAAGGCTTCTTCAAATGCATTGCTGTGTTATGCACAGTCCATGCAAGTTCTGCCTCACAGCAGAGTTTGATGCTGTACTGTGAAAAGTGGAAGGAGATGTCTCCTTTGCAATATGTTCTTTTTAAACTGTTTGACTTAACTCACTATGAAACATTCCAGTGTTGTCGCAAACCACAGTCCTACACTGCATTGTAAAATAATTATAAAATCATCCAAACCGCAGCAGTGTGATGAAGGTTTGCAGCAGCCACTCAACCATCTGTTCCTTATAAACTGTTCCATTTTCAGAGAAGGGAGGAAACCAAGTCAGACAATTTTAAGAAGAAATTTTTCTTCTTAATTCTGTGGTATTTAAATTTTTATGTTCAAGCCTTGTCTTTTGCTGTCTGGATTTGCCTTTTTCCATATTTTTCTGAAACCTGACCTTTCATTATAGTTTAGAACTTCCATGGGAGGGTGAAGGTAGCAGTGTAGTAGTGCAGGAAGGGAAACCAAGTGGGTGAGTGAGGAATGGACCCCAAGAAGCTCTCCTCAGAGCACCCTATCCCTTTGGCAGCTGTCGGGCAGTGCAGATACCAACAGCTTTCAAACACACACAGTTGACAGATTATTTAATAAATGCGGGAAAGGAAAGGTAGATGTGTCTGAGGGAAACTGAAAGAAAGAAAGAAAAGGCCATGCTTTCCTTTGTCAGTTTTCAGCCAGCACTCAGTGGGGTTCAGACTGTATGTGAGTGAATGAATAGCTGACAGTGACAGCTGAAGCACCCAGTACGCCAAAGGCAGAAAAGTACAGTGGCTCAAACAAAATGTTTTCTCTGCACGCTGAGATTCCTTGGGCTGCTTGCTGAGGAGCAGTCTTACAGCAAACCTTCAGGGTCAGGCATCTCTCCACAGGCCTGGCCGAAGAAAGCCAAAACGTGGTTCTTTTGACACCAGTCCAGGCTATAGTCCACTCATTACTTAGCGGAGTCAGAGGTTCAGGGAACATGGATGATCGTGGGGAACTGTGCTATCCACAGAGAAACGTGAAAACGGACAAGGTTTCCCTAGATCATGTAATTGAGACTGAGGGCCCCACACTCAGTGAAAGAACACGCAGAGGCTGATGACTTCAAGCCTTTCATTCTTCACAGCCACTCACAGTTACCTATCTGCTTTAGCGTTTAGACAACTTCATGTGTAAAATAAGACACATAATGAGTTGCATGATGAGGATATTCCAATGTGCTTTAACCATTTTGGTTCCCCTCCAGTCGTGGCCCTTATGGTCGGAATAATGGATCCTTACCCTACAAGTCTGGAGCCAGCCCACCCGTTTCCCGTGAAAAGGACCTTTTGTCAACACTGTGCAAAAACCAGCCGAGTCCTGCTAACATCCATCAGAGTTACAGGGCCTCTTCAGCCAGCAGCAGCAACTCAGGCTCATACAAAGGAAGCGACAGCAGCCCAGTGATGAGGCAAGTCTTTGTTTCAGCATCCCAGTGTTCAGCGCACTGACTTACTGTCTCTGCACTGTAACATGGGACCAGCTGTCTGGCTTGCCAAGCCGGTCACCTTACTCCTCAGCATAGGTGTGACTCCTGATACTGGTGGCTCAGCAGTCAACAAGGCGCTCCAACCCTTGTAAAAGCTTTATTGTTTCAGCACTAAAATTCAAGATTACTTTTAGTCAAAGCCCTTAGTAGCTGGTTTTCACTCCAAGGCAGGCTCCTTCACATGGTTTCATGCCATCAGTTCTCATGGGGATTTACTGGTTCTTTCGTGTAAGGGTCCATTCACCTTGGAGGGAGTTGAGTGGGGTAATTTAGAAAATACTGTACATTGGTGCAAAAATTCACCCTTCCCAGCCTTATGCACCTCCCTATGCAGTTGCTGTACAGGAAAAAAAAAGTAGAGATACCTGCCAGAGCATGACACACACATTACAGAGAAGAAACTGCCACCATGCTGCTGCCATTTCCCTCTCAGGTAACTCAGCAGCCAAGCATGGCAGATGCACACCTGAAGCTAGACGGGACGAATCTAGGTTTCAGTGTGCTCAGCTTCATAACTCACATGTGGAGCCACACTCGGGCCTTACACTACCTCGCCTGGCCCTGTCTGCAGCTGGGTGCCCTTGCCAGGGGCCCAGCTGCCTGCTCTTGGGCACACCACCCATTTGGGGTGAAGGGATGGCTGGGTATTGTAATGTGAAATGTCTCATCAGATGTAATGGCACTGAAACCAAGCACAGTAAATAGCAAGTTCTGCACTATAGCCACAAATCAGCTGTTTCCTCAAGTACTTTGATTTGCCAGAGGGAGTCACGTGTGCAGACACTGAGGAGCCCCAGATGAGTCAAGTGTAGACTCAGCTTTATATTAGTCAATGGGATGTTTTTCTTTTTGCCAGGACTGAAGAACTATAGGAGTCATATTTTATGATGGTTTGATTTTTCTCTATTTTCAGGCGATCAGGGAGATACAGTTCTTGTGACAATCACAGTGTGAAGCCACAAAGTCCAGAGCAGTACCTGACTCCTCTGCAGCAGAAAGAAGTTACAGTACGGCATTTGAAAACAAAGCTGAAGGAATCTGAGAGCAAACTTAAAGAAAGGTATGTTTCACTTCAAAAATCAGTTAGAAAGATTTATTCAGGAGCATTTAAGGGTGGGAATCTTGAATGTTATTGCTCATTTCTTGACCACATAAATTGCTCATTAAGAAATTTGAAATATGATCAGTCTGATTAGGTTGGTTTCAGGTATTTCAGCTTTCGTAGCATGCTCAGTGAATATGCATCATGCAGTTCAGTTACAAATATGGCAGTCTCTTTTTTGAATTTTTTCCAATAGAATATTTTCAAAGGATACTTCACTTACCAGTCTGATTTAGCATTGAGACCTTTTATACATAAAACGGTTTCTACCTGCTAGCATCAGGTAGGTAGCTTAGTCACCTGTTCTACCTCACTCTATGACATATGACTACAAATTTCCCCCCTTCTCCCCTAATGAAGAGCTCCTACAAAACCCACTGTCCCCGCTTGTGCTTTTG
The DNA here is from genome assembly GCA_024611175.1 of Megaceryle torquata. Lineage (NCBI taxonomy): Eukaryota > Metazoa > Chordata > Aves > Coraciiformes > Cerylidae > Megaceryle > Megaceryle torquata. Next base: position 65,226 of record JANIJG010000399.1, on the reverse strand, counting down.
TCACTTAGATATTGCATTTTTTGCAGTAGTCCTTTGTATGGACACTGAGCAAAGAAGTGACAATGTGCATTGCACTGCAACAGATGTCATCTCTCTTACTAAAACTGCGCTCTGAGAGTTGGCTCACTCCAGCACACACAACCCAAGAGGGCACAAAGGGATATTTGAATGGAGCCCCAGGGCAGAGTCCTAGAGACCCCATGGTCCATCTCAGCCTGACCTCTGCATCTGTAAGGGCTGGATCATTTGTAGGGCCCCCCTTTCCCTACTTGCTTGCAAGTCAAGGCAGCAGCAAAGCAAGTCAGGTGCCTGCAGCCCTGAGCCATCCTGCTGTCTGAGGCCAGTGTTGGCTCCGTCTGTTTGTGAGGAGCTGCTGTCAGGCACAGGGGACACAGACAGGCAGCTGTTTCTCATTCCTCCAGGGCAAGGCAGTAGGTGAGATGTTAAGTGCCATACTGGTTGAACCTCACCTAGAGGTCACTTGCACCTCAGAATGTCCAGGATCATGGCATAGCCCACAGGGCTGCTGGCTCTGTGGTGAGGTTGGTGACTTCAGTTAGCAATCAGCCAGCGTGTCTGCAGTCAGCAGCTGGCTGATACGTCTCAGCTGATATGTCTCTCTCGGAGGTGACAGCAAGTAGTGCATGGAGGAGTTTGCTTCCTTCTTGGAGCATCTCTGCAGCTTAGCCATCCCAGTGAGGTGGAGCCTCATGTTGACTCTTTAGCTGACCAGTCAGCAGAAGTGTTACAACATTTTTATTTTGCTACAGGGAAACAGAAATAGCAGAGCTCAAAGCTCAGCTGGGACGGATGAGGGAAGACTGGATTGAAGAAGAGTGTAATCGCGTGGAAGCAGAGCTCGCCTTAAAGGAAGCAAGAAGCGAAATTAAACAACTCAAGCAGGTTATTGAAACCATGAAAAACAGCTTGGCTGAGAAAGACAGAAAAATTCAGAAGTATTTCACAGACATAAACATTCAAAACAAGAAACTGGAATCTTTGCTGCAAAGCATGGAGGTAGATCAGAACAGCTCTCTGAGGGATGAGCAGTGCCAGGATAACACATGTGACTCGGAAGGGAAGCCGTTAGAGTTGTGTGCCACGATGCCAGACAGCCTCATCACAGAGGACCAAGCTCTGTTGGAGGTGACAGATAGTGGGCTGCTTCTTAATGAGGACACAGCTAATGGGACTGATTCATCTGAAGAGAGTTTGATCACCACAAACTCAGAGTTGAGTGATTCAGCTGTCTCCAGTTCTGCTGTGAATAAAGAGATGCTTGAAAATATTCTGGATGAAAAACTAACTTGCTCCCAGGAGGAAGAGAAAAGCAGCAACACAATGGTGGAACAGGCTGTCCAGACTGATGTGGTGCCATATAGCCTAGATGTGGAGCAGCTCATTCAAAACATCTTCAGAGCTCAAGATGCTTATCCTCTAAGCCCACCTTCGTCATTGAAGGAATTGGGTGAATTTTCTTTTGGAAGCTTCAGTGATTCTGGTATCATAATGGACTTAACTCCAAGTGATCCAAACTCTGCCATCCTTTTGTCTTCTATGGAGTCTCCATGCAGGAAGATGGAGCATAGAGTTAATGAAAACCATTTCATGAAAGAACTTGATTTTTCAGAACCTTATGATGATGAAGCCTTTGAGTATGTCAATACTTTCTCCCAGAGCGGAATGAAGAGGAGATACTGGAGCAGTAGCCTCCTCAGAGATGTTCTGGCTGTAGCAGTCCCTGTTGTACCAACTATCATATGGGCTTTCAGTACTCAGAGAGGGGGAACAGATCCCATTTACAATATTGGATCATTGCTACGTGGTTGCTGCCTGGTGGCCCTGCACTCTTTACGCCATACACCCTTCAAAACCTAAAGTCCACTCTGTCCCCAGACACCAACTGGCTGAGGCAGAGAGAAAGATAGATGAGTGAGATCATAAAAAGTCATTGTATATTCTGGCAGAATCCATAATTTTGCTTTTGACTATTTGATTTGCACTATAAATTGGTTCAAAAACATGTTCCTTGTTTCCAAGTAAAAAAGCTGAACCCTGTGGCTGCACAAGATGTTTTAAACTGGTATTGCTGCCTACAGAAATAGTCCTTCTGCTGACAGACACTGTGTCCCTCCCCTGTGCTGCTGTCTTTCTAGTGCCAGCACATCTGCATGGTGAACACGACCAGGGAAACTGAGGACCATTACATCTCGTGCTGTTCCACGGTTATTTGCAGAGGTAGCGTTAAGCTCAGTCACGCTCCCTGGCTGGTTCACTGAGCAGATGCACTGGCTCAAGGGTAGCACAAGACACACATGGGGACAAATGGGAAAAGTGGGGGTATTTCTTTAGGCAGCACTAACTGAAAATGTTTGTGAAGCTACAGTGTTAAGTGAGTGACATGGAGACTCATTCCTGCAAAGTGTATCACATGTGCTCCAGAAAGCATGCTAGCGCTTTCCATCTGTCATCCCAGGTGTCAATTCAGTTTAGAGGTAAAAACTCGTGTTCCCCAGGCAGCTTCCAGCACATTGTTCGTGCCTGTCTCGTGTAGTGCTCTTCTCAATCGTACAATTGCTCGAGCATTTCACTGGTCTTGTGCTTAAAAGGGGATTGTAACCAAAAATGTGCGTTGTTGGGAGTCTTGAAACTTGCTACGATGTTAAGTATAGGCATAGATACACTTTGAATCTTAATGTTGTTTTAAAGTCTTAATGTATTGGAACCTGATAGTCTTTTGAGCCCTTTGAAATAATATGTTTAAATGTATTGTGTTTTAACTTATTGTTTATTTAATTGCTTTATTGTTAATTACCTTTATAATCACAAGTTCAGTAAAGCATGTTAGAAAGGTCAAATGTTCCAGAGTGTTTCATTGTAGCAAAGCTATAAAAAATAGTCTGTCAGCCTGAGTGGGAGGAGGCACCATCTCAGAGCGTAAGGAACCAGCAGGACCTGGAGAACAGTTAGTCAGAAAGCCTAAGTACAGCTCCAAGCATAAGCACGGGAAGTCCCCACTGGAGCAGCTCCCGCCAGGGCATGTGGAGAGTTGCCCATGCTGGAGCAGGTTTGCTGTCAGGACTTGTAACCCTGTGGGCAACCCACCCTGTAGCAGTCTGTTCCTGAAGGACAGTCCCATGGAAGGGACTCATGGTGGAACTCTGCAGGAAGGACTTACATTGAAGCAGTTCACAGAGGACTGGACTGTCTGGGAGGGACCCCACCCTGGAGCAGGGGAAGAGTGTGAGTTCTGAGGAGGGAGGAGTGGCAGAGGACCATGTGATGAACTGACCATAACCCTCATTCCCTGAATTCCTTGAATTTAGGCTTACAGCATAGGAACCAAATCAGCTCCTTCCCAGGCTGAACCAACACCTGTCGATGATCCTATTACACTTTTTTTTTTTTTTTTTTAAACTCGGGAACAAAAAAACCCCCTTTCTTTAACATTCGTCTTAAGAGGTAACAAATATGCCCCTAAACTGCTGAAAATGTTGAAGCTCCCCACCAGAGATTCACTTGTACCCTTACTTATGTCCACCTTCTCACAAGGCTGTTCTCAACTTCTTATTTCTCCTTCCTTTCCTCCCAAAGCAACTCTCTCTCCCAAATCCCAACCTCTAGAAACACCCTAAAATGAAATCATTTTTATATATGTCCTACAGGAGAAGAACAAGGGAGCATTTTCCTCCAAAACCCTTCAGACAAATGAGCACAGGACATTGCAAACAAGAACAACTTCAGCACAGTCAGGGAAAGGATTTTTCAGTCATCCTGGGCAGGTCAATCCCCCATAGTCAAGAATAAAAGTGTCAACATTAATGAAAGAATTACGACTTGTACCACCTCATTTCATCAGTGTGCTTAAAAGGACAGACACATGTTGTTATTAAAGCTTATTCACAGACTTTCTCATGTCCCCACCACCATCAGGTACTATAGAGGTGTGTCCCGGGAGCAGCTTTGCTTGCCCTACCACTGCTGAGGCTGCACAGACAGCAGCCATCCATTCTACTCCAGCCAGAACAACGGTGTAGAAAACATGCACAGAAGTGCATACTTTTGCCTTCTAAAACATAATTTAAAATTCAACATTTCTGAAGGACTTTTTGTATCTGAAAATTGCTGTCAAATCAATTGACTTGTACAAGATTTTAAGCAACATGACAAGCATACTAAACATTTAAAAAAACCCACTTTTCTCTGTGACTAAGGCCATTAAAGTTAATTCTTAGTCTTATTTTCTGTTACTAATCTTCTAAGTAAAACTTAAAACTTTTAACTACCACTTAGCTAAACATTCTATTTTTCTAGGCAGACATGATCTGGACAGATAGGCTCTCATCTCTTCTCACTTCACAACTTCCCTGGTCCCTTTAAGTCTCAGGCACAGAATTTGCTGTCTTCACTCAGCTGTCACAGGTTAAGAAACCCATACAACCCAAGAATTCAGGAATGGCATCCACACAACAGAAGATGGAGAAGGCATTGACTAAAGCTCTGAGCTGCACCTAAGAACCACACAGACTCCCCTTCCTCCAGGCATTAAACTCCTCTTCTTCATTAAAGCACTGTTGTCTTCTACTGCGTATTTACTGCGCACACTTTACCAGAGGAATTGCAGGGCAAAGAGACACAGCACATGTAAAAAAAATTGGATTTTGAGAAGTGCTGTTAACTGAGTGGCAAATTTTCAGACTAGCTTTTCACAATTATTGATTTATTATTTTTTCCAATTATACTGCTTATGCAACAAGCATAAAGTGTGAGGATTTTTTTTCCAAACTGTAGGAAGTAAAAACTTCTGCTAGAAATACAAATTTACCAGTACAAATGAGTAAATCACTTCCCTATGTTCACAACATCAGCTTTCATCAGAAAGGAGCAGCATGCACCACTTGTGTAGTGATGTCACTGCCAGCAGTCATTGCAGCCTCTCATGTCAATGGGTGCAGTAGCACAGGAAAGTACAAGTGACAAAGGGACAAGAAACCCACTTCAGTGTTCAGCTGTAACTTGGAGTACATTTAGAGTTGCAGAGTCATCCACAACAAGTCATTTTCTTCTGCACAGGTTGGTATGACCTCATAGAAAACTCTGAAGTATTCAGAAATACTTGTTATAAAAGCAGTAGTAGACATTCTTTATCAGACAGGAAGCAAAGGGTTCTTTAAAACTGTTTAATTACATGTTTCAGGTAAGCACAGACAATACAGTAGATCTCCCACCACTGAATATTTACATTCTTTTCTCTAGTCTTATTCATTAAGAAAGTCCCTCAATCAACATCCTTGCTCAATCACTGCTGCTGCAAAAAAGGGTGCTGGAATAGAACTATTGCAAGAAACATCATTCCATCAAGGCATGATTTTCTGTGGGTTTTTTCTTTTAAGAACCACCTACGAGTAGTCCAAGATGGCCTGAAGAATGCATTGAAGTGTGTTGAAGTCCTAGAAATACTTAAATCAATACCAGTATATGTTGTAGAGCTGAAATTCTCCGTTTCATTGGCACTGCTGTTGATGCCTGGTTTCTGTTAGGACAGTTTTACACCGATTTTGTTTTGTTCCTTTTTCATTTGCCTTTGGGCCTCTTTCTCCATTTTCTTCCGTTGTTGTTCTGCTGCTCTTTTTTCCCTTTCTGCTATCTTCTGTTGTCTGTAATTAAAGAAAAAATGATCTGCTAAATAAGAAGAATCCTATTTTCAGCATGGTTGTACCTTAATTCCCGTCAAGAAATAGGTTATTAAATAAGAATAGAGCTTCAGTCTACAGGAGGACTTCAGTTAACAGAAGGACTTGAGCTATTGAGGAAAAAAAAAAATCTAATGCTTGTAGCAGGAAGATTACTCATCTTTTCAAATTCAAACCAAAGCAGTTCAACTTGTCTAGAACACTGACTTGTGTCCCAGCTTTCTCTCAGCAGAGGCATCAGTAATTATCCTCTTTGAAATGCAAGTGCTACAGCTATTTTCCTCACGATCAGATGAGATAACTTCTAATACTCCTTTTCACGTGTTCAGGGACTGTGTTGTACTCTGTTGTTCAGTACAGATACAAACAATAGCCTTTCAGGAAATAAAACATAAAAGTCTTTAGCTGTGTATCCTTTCAGCATTATTTCTTACCATGGCTATAAACCCCCAGCCATCACTATCTCCTAGCTCAAAGAATCAATCTATAGAAATAGGTCTCCACAAAATTACACAATCACAGAATGTTAGGGGTTAGAAGGGACCTCCAAAGATCATCAAGTCCAACCCCCTCACCACAGCAGGACAAAACTAGAGCAGATAATGCATCCAGACAGGTCTTGAAAGTCTCCAGGGGAGACTCCACAACCTCTCCAGGGAGTCTGTCCCAGTGCTCTGTAACCCTTACAGTAAAGAAGTTCTTCCTCATGTTGAGGTGGAACTTCCCATACTCAAGCTTGAATCCATTGCCCCTCATCCTATCACAGGGCACAAGTGAAAACGGCCTTCTCAACGCCCAGCCCGTATGTATTTATAGACATTAATTAGATTCCAATTTCAGCAAGTACGAAGCTAACTAGAGCGAAGGAAAAAGGCAACACAAAAATCCACTCATTTTATTCCCCGACTTCAGCTAGAACACATCACTGAGTGGCACAGAGGCAACAACTGAACCCATACTCCAAGTAGTACACTGCAGCCCTCCCCTGTATTGCATAAGCAGCAACAGAATGGCATAAGGAGGTCACTTCTGCTTCAGATTATTAGATATAAAAAAAAATTCTAAGTTGCTTGCAAGAGGACTTGAAAAACAAAAATGAAGTTTCATTAATTTGAAAAGGTGAAATTACAACACAGATTCAGTAAGAAAAAAGAACTGCTTATTAAAGGAGAATACAGTGTTCTAATTGACAAAGCAATTAGGAGTTAACTTTCAATGTATTTAAGTATCTGTGCATATCCACTGAAGTGTGCAAAACATACAGAATGAAACACTGTCATCACTTGAAGCAACCTTCTCTAGTACCTTCCAACTATGGACAAACATGGAAATACTTGAGGTACAAAGACTACATCTTTGTATTAGACAGGAGAGGAACTGCACTTAATACCTTCATGGTTTCCCTTGACTGATTATTAAACACTAGTTTTCCTGTACAGTAATTAACTGTTCTGCTGTCTGTCACAGAAGAATGAAATTAGTCAGTCATTCACATAAGGATCTACCTCCCAGGGTAATGGAAGCCCAAAGTTTGTGGTTTTTGGTTGGTTGAGTTTTTTTGGTGGCTTTTTCTTTTATTATTATTTTTATTGTTTTGTTGTTTGTTTGGGGGGAGGGGTGTGTGGTGTGGTGGTGTTGAGATCCTGATGTGCTATTCTACATTTCACCAGAAAGCTGGATAGCTAGTGCTGCAAGTCTAGCACACGTAGAAAAATCCTATTTGCCACTCTACAGTAGCAGACCCTCTCATATTCCCCAAACCTCTGAACTGGTGCAGAAGGGAAGAAGCTGTATGTACACCAGCCAGCATGTACAGTCCATATAGTTCCAGAAAGCTATGAGGTGTTAAGCAATGCTGCTATGCATTTGAAATTCAGAAGTGAGGAAAGTCATAGCAGATCACACTTCTCCCCCCCCCCGCCAATGCACAACACAGAACTCCTCTGCACAGGGAAAGGGTTCCATTGCCCTCTACTGGCTCAGTAATTTTACTGGACTTCAGTTCTGCCCAAATGAGAAGTGACCTTCACATCACTTCAGATAGAAGGACTGAAGTCACCAAAAATTGTAAACAAGAAGCTTATCAAAACATGATTAACTTTCCATTGCTCTTCTAGTTGGCCCGTATTTCAAAATACTGATCTCTATTCCAAGCTTCCTGCATGTTTTCAACATAAAGTTGCTACCTTTCAGGCTCAGAAAGGTTTCATTTCTCAATAAAGTAACAGCCTACAATGAACCACCGCCATCCAGGTCACTTCTGGGTTCCAAAGCAAGGGGTTCAACATAGTTTGGATGGAATGATATAAGTTTTCTGAACCAGGAAAGTATTCATTCCTAATATGTTAGGAATGTAGAGCAAGGTTGACAAGTTGACAAGACAAACAAAAAACCAAAAACAAACCCAAAAAGAACCTAAAAACAACCACCAAAAGTGCCCTTAATTTGTCTAAAGGTTTGGATAAGTATCTACAATTTGCAGAAGAAACCAAGTTCTAACTAACTTCGGTTAACTAAAAAATCCCATTCACCATCCACTGTGCTGATTCATCACTGACTGGAAAATTTCAGTGCATCCCAGCCCAAAACCTGCTAGGGAGTGGGAAAACAAAACAAAACAGACTGCAGGAACTTCTCAGGCACAAGTAGCCACTTCTCAGGCACAAGTAGCCTACTCCTCAGCACGATCTTTGAGCATGCTTGGATTCCAGGAAGCATTTGGCTTACTATACGTGCCTATTGTGACTGTTACACAGACACATTAAGTCACCAGAGAGGCCACAGGATACAGCCTTCCATGGCATTTAGCAGCCTATAGCCTATTTCTGCACGACTGATCAGCACTCCATTACAACACACAAATTATTCCCAATATGAGATACTTCTGACAACACTTTGTCCCCCATTAAGTAGTCTGAGATCTTCAGGTGATTTTGTAGACCAGAACGCAGTCTTGTAGCATTAAGAAGAGACTCCAGATCACTTCCTTACCACAGTCTGTTGAAAATCAAACCATGCCTGTCTACTACTACACTTCAGTTTTATGTTAAATACACCACAGATGTCTACTGCAAGAGCAAATGTAAACTCAGAAGGTATTTCCTATCAATTTTTGCTAGAAATCAGCCAGCACTTTCCTCAATTACAGAAAAGAGTGGCACTTTGATGTGTCATGAATAAGACAAAGGTTTTACTCCACACAGCTGGGATACAGCTTACACAATGATCAGTCGTACTGAGGTGGCCGGCCATAGCTGGCCAAGCAGTGCACAATACAGACACTTACAGTTCTGATCATATTCTTTCTATTTACTGGAAATGGTACTTTGGACACTTACACATCCCTTCTAAAATAAATCTGATACTTTTTAGTGGGGCCAAAGTGGAATTCCATGAAAATTAACCAATTAAGCTGAAGCCTTTCAAAAGTAAAGATGCCAGGCTGAAATCTTTAGAAGAACTTTAACCAAATAAGATGACACTTTGAAAACAAAGGTTGTGGGAAAATCCCATTGCTATGATCACTTAGATTTCTAAGTGTTCTGGAGCACGAACCTGACAATTAGCAGACCAAATATCTTTGACCATCCTGGAAATATCCAATATGTAAATTTTACACTCCAGAAATAAACTGGCATATGCACACACACAAGATTATTTTTAGTATCTAATTGATATAAACCAAGTTCCTGCTTTGGAAAGTTTGCAGACTATTCATAGTCCTACAAAAATCTGTAATGTAATGTGGAAAGGGTTAAGTACAACGTGGCCTCTGCAGTTAGCAAAAGTAGTTGTTTCATTTCTCCATTAAAAAAAAAAAAAGCAGCATTTTTCATTGTCTCTTATTTTCTTTGTGTGGTGCATTATAGATTAAGTCTCAGTAAACTGCTCAGAGATTAAAGATCTTACTGAGCCTATTGATATTCTTTACAGGAAAGGCTACCATGCCTGGAATAAAAACAGCCTAGAGGCACACCAGCCCTATCACAAAGCTTGCACTTCTCCCATACCTTAGTGAAAGACAAGGCCTGAAACAGTTTCCATACTGAAGTTAAGAAAACAAACAAACCATGACGTTGACCAGAATGTACACATAGAGCTATCTGATGAAGTTTACAAGAATATTTGCATTATAAAGCCCATTCTCACATGTTAAGCTGCTGCAGATCAAGACTGACAGAATCAGAATTGGTTGAATTTATTATCTGTTATCACATCAAAAGTGCAGTGGTGACTTCCCTCTTATTCTATTGGTTGGGGAAAAAAATAAATTAAATCTTCCCAAATGTTACAATAAATAGTTGACTAGAATTTTTTTCTTTTCATACTTTTTTTTTCCTTTTTAAGATTCACAGTTCTAGAATGTTTTTTGAACATATCACCTACTTTCTTCATATTATCACTACTGTCCCACTGAAGCCAAGTGTTTTTGATTTTGTGAGTAGAATGAGAGCAGTATAGGAAGCTGGAGTAATCTAAGACAGGTTATCTGATGAGGTAGCAAGCAATCAAAAGTCTGGTAACACCATGAAATGAAACAGGTAAACATAAGTCACTGACAAATCAAACCATTGCATATGATTAATTTAAACTCAATCTGCATCTCTTTACCCTTCATACTCCTTCCACATGTTCTTGGGGTGGGGAACCCACAAACAAAACACAAAAACCCACTAATGGAACAGCTGAAGCAACCATACTAGCTGTGCAAGACCTTGATTTTACATGCAAGCCTTACAGCTAGTTAAGTTAGCTAGAAAAGCAGAGCTCCTTCAGAGACTCCAGGAACATACTTACCACCTCACCCTCTATGCTGAACTACTTTTACTTTACAGCACATGGTTATGATCCTTTTTCCAAGGCCATCCTGTGATATTTTACTTATTCAAGTTGAAACACGTTACTTGTACATAGTTAATGTTTTGTTCCAACTTCACAGTGGTTCTCAGATTTCCCCTACTTTTTCATCTGCTGAATTGATTAGAGCCAAGATCCAAAGCGTATTCTGCCAAGTGCCAGTTACCCAAAGATTAAATGCATAAAAGTAACCTGTCTTAAAAATTGGTTAAGAATTCTTAGCACTTATTAGAAAGGCATTACAACAAATAACCTCCTATTTTATTCTCTTCTGTATAAAAGGTTCACATTATATTATTTTCAGTTACCTAAGAACTTCTTCTGCCTGCCAGGCAGCATCCTCCTCTTCCTCCCAGGCATTAGTATTTTCTTGCCAAGTATCCAAGTCTCCCAGTTCAGGCTGAAACAAAAGAAAAAATGCTCTAGGCATATGAAAAGAAAAAGACAAACAGATAAACCACTTATTTTAACAGTGATGCTTCAGACTTCCAGGAATATTTGAGATATATCAGTACTTCTGAGCTTATTGTCTATGTATTTTCCCCTGTTCTAATACTGACTTCTTCCGGTTATTGTTGGGAGGTTTTTTGGATTCTGGTGGTGGGTAACACAGGGAGGAAGTAAGGAAGTACTGAAGTGAGTTTTTAGGAAGAAGATAAGCTGAGTAGATGAAATGAGCTTTTTCTTACTAGAAGTCCTTTCCAGAATTGTTTTCATTACACTGCCCAAGGCAGTGTTACTGTACTGCTTTCTGCCTAGACCCTTGTGTGCACCATGTTAATCAAAGCAGAAGCTCCACTGAAGAAGACAAAGAGGAAGGGAAGGAGAGCTTCTGCCTCTGAACAGCCAGGCTATTAGGTAACTAAAGTATTTTTTCAAAAGCTGAAGAGCAAAAATAAGGAAACTGTTGGAATACAATTCTTACAGAAAGGAAGGAAGAAGCAGAAAGTTAAAAATGAGACCAAGAGAATAAAGCAAAGGCAACTCAGAGGCTTTAAAAAAAAAACAAGCCAACCAAAAAGAGAGCAGAAGAGCAGTCCACTGCTTTAGAAGATTTGCAAGTATACAAGTGTTTGAAGTCTTCTTACCTTTTTAGCAGTGATCTGGTTAAGTTCCTCACTATAGTAAACTAGTTAAATTAGATTAACCACTTCATTGCTTTGAACAATTTAAAAACAATTCACATTATTCTACAACTATTCCTCTTCCTCCCCACAGTGAAGACCTTAGGCAGACTATTCCTTCTCCTTCAGAAGCTATTTAACTGTCAAATACAAGACCAATACTCAGAGAATACTTACAGACTGGTGAATAAAAGGAATATCTTGTGTAGCTGCTAATCTGCTAGAGAATCCTGTGTTTCCCTCTGGAATCCCAAAATTTAAAGGCTCTCGTTTTTTAATAACTATCTGAAAATGTTCAAAAAAGGGAATGAAAAGTGGTAAGTCAAAGCACTGCACAGATTCCTCAGTGATCATGTAATTCAGTGTCTGTGGAGACACAGCTACACAACACTGTGTCTTCAAGCCTGCTCAGATTTTGGGACCTAAATGTGAGAGAAGCTAAATGCAAATTAAATACACAAGATTTCTCCCCCCTCCCCCCCCCCCCCCAACTTTTCCTTAAATCACATGGAAATCTATGACCAAGACAGAGAAAGGTCAGAGAATTACAGATCCAACAGACATCTCCCAGTACACATATAAGCTACCAATTACATGATGTATTCCACGGAGAAATCCTGCTTCCATGATAGGTCACTGTAAGATACTACTCTTGAGGACAGTGCTGGCTGCACAGCTCTAATGCTTTGGAACATGAGCTCTCTCAGCTACTTCAGCAGTGTAACTGTTTCCAGACATTAGATATGAGCAGCATCACGAGTAGATTCCACCTCACATCTTAAGGTTTGTATTTGGCCCAGATTTGGTGGAAATACAAACACAAATTCATATTTATGGGTGGTCACAAGCTCAAGTTATCAGGAATGTTCTTTATGGTGCCTGCAGTCATCCCTAGAGATACATCTAACCCAAGCCCAGTATACAGTATTCAAACAACACAGCCTCTTCTCAAGTTTTGTTCTGAACTCAAAGCTCATTCTATTGGGGAAAAATTGTCATTAGAGACAAAGGAGAAATCTCCCTCTCCCCAGATTTTGGGAGATCAAAATCCTTAGAAGAATTTAGTCCACAGAATACTGCAGATCATTAATGCAGATCATGACTGTATAGAAAACTGACCCCAGTATCATCTCCAGTTCACATGACCACAGGAAGAGTCACAGCTGGAACGGGGCTCAGGTGGTCTGTAATCCAACCCTTCTCAGTGCACAGCAGCCTAAGAGCTGATGAAGGTACTCGAGACTTAATCCACTTAGGTCTTGAAAATGTCCAAAGATGGAGTCTGCATAACCTCTCTGGTAACCTGCTCCAGTACTGCCTTCATTGTGGAAAAGGCTTTCCAATTGACTCTAAGCCCTGCAAGTACCCAGTTGGAAGATTTCCATGTAGGAAAAAAACCACTTGCAATTACAGATGTTTGATCAACATTTAGTTATGGCATTGATGCCCTTGTGGATATACCCTTCTGTCTTGTCTCCATTATAAAAATGGGTATTTCAAGAGCAAGCTTTTTTGAAATAACAGCTCCCTAATTCCAGCCTCCCCAGTACAACTTGGTGAAACAAATACCCATTGCTTTCTGACACAGCAGTGCTGCCACTGCGAACTTCAGTGCAGCAGGACATGGAATGTCTCTGTTCAAATAATGGCAGGGTATGAGCACAAGTATCTCAGTGCAGTGGTTGCATCTTCAGAATCAAAGTGACTTGAGGGTTGTCACATTAGATTTCCCAGAGCCTTCAGACTATGAAATCATTCATAAGTTTCTGGTAACAGTAAAGACTACAGATGTAAACATTAACTAGCATCACATTTGTTAAGAATTCAAAAAGTCACTAGTTCTAATTGGACATGTTAGACTACACATCAGCACCTATTCTCATTTCAAAAGGACAGCTCAATTTTACCAGCAGCACCTTCTGTAAGCTGCCATTTTAGCTTATTTTAAAGCAAAGAAAATCCTCTGTAAGCATAGTTGAAAGTGCAATACTTACTTTTTGAGTTTTTCTTATAGTTGGTGTCATATCTTTGAAATAATCAGGTTCCATTTGTTCCAAAGGATTTTGCTGAGCAGCCACATTACCGTTGCCACCTTCAATCTTCACACTTGTAGGCGCATCTTCATCCCATGAAGACCAGTCTTCTACTTCAGGCTGAATACAATTATATGGTACAAGTTAATACTATCAGCAAATAAAAACTTGTCTGCTTATATCTTGCTAAGATATTATATAGCATATATAATAACAGTATACCTTAAAATATTTACCAATCCTGTAGTAGGACTGGTATAATCACTCTGTTAAGCAATTATCTATTAAGTCACCTACCACTTAAGCAATTACCTGTTTAGGAACAGATGAATAATCCACTGTGGTTGGCAAAGTTATTTGGTCTCCACTTAACTTTCGCCCTCTTCCAGACCTGAAAGAAAAATGTAGGATTCCTCCAAGCTCTGAAAACATGAGCACTAAGTTTAAAGAAAACAAAAAGGAAGTCTGAGAACAGCACTACTGAAAATAGTCACGGCTACAACATTAAGTGCATAATCTACCTTAATACTAAGTACTGCCAGTAAAAGTCTGCTAATCAAAGGAATTTCATCATTAATTTCAAGTGGTGTTCACAAGAATTTCAAAGTGCAATTTACTTTTCAAACTACAGTGGAAATAGAGGAGAAGGAACTCTAAGAAATATGAAAATGGACAAATCAATTCAGTTACTTGCATACAGTCAGTTACAATTTTTAGATTGTCAGTGCTTACGAAGCAAATACTATTGATCTACATTTGTTTAAAGATAACCATTTCTACTGTGCACTGAGAAATCTTTGACGTTAGGCTGTTCCGAGCTGCTTATTTGAAGGCGCCTCTAAGGCACAGTTTCCTTCAAAGTCTAAACAGAGGTAGTACAAGATTAAGCAAGTCAACAGCTTCTGTCCAAAATATGCTTCTACTTAAAGAATACTGTTTCAATTAAAGCATTTCAGCAACTATACCACAATTTTAATTGAAAACAAACACTAATGCACTGTAAATGAACCACCTAGATTGTTACTTAAGGACAGCGTTCAAAAATCACCACAATATTGAAAATATTCTTAGCTGACATTCACTATATTTTAAAACCTTACAACACAAGGAAATGAAATTCAGGCTCACACATGGTTTCCCCAAGGAGTGTAAGCTCCTATAGAAAAACAGTCATTGACTTTACATAGCTTGGAAAAGTTAAGTTTCATTTATTACTACTGAGGAGAATAAAACTGGGAAACTACAACCATTAGTTTTACTATTATAGAACATTCTATCATCAACTCAGAATAGCTAAATTGCCTGTAAAACCACCTCTGCTGCATGCTGAGGAGTGATTAGATATATTTTTCCTACTTCAAGCCAAACAGATTCTTCTTTAGGAAAGATCAGATGCTATTATCACATTTTCTATCTTTATACAATTAACTCTAGTCAGTTTAGAAGCTGTTCCTTTAAGCTGAAAAGCAACATAGTTTAGGGGCACAGGAAGGTGAACACATTGTTCCCTCAACACACAGCAGAAATTTCTAGTACTGGCTGACCAGAATTAGTTGATGTGTCTAAAGGGAAACCAAGCTTGGGAACATCCTCCTTCAGACCTGTACAACATACATACCTTTAATACTAAACCATCACTTGTGCAATTACATACACTCCTGTATTAGTATGATCTAGAAGACTCCATCAAGTGGCTTAAAACAAACATGAATCCAGGCAAAGTGACTACACTGACAAGGGTGAAAGTGGGAGAAAACAGCTTCCGTCATACAACATGGGAAGGAACAGGTCACACAGGGCAGCACCAAGGAAGGCTACAGATCTCCACTACTTTTTCTCCAGTGGGAACAAGATGCTTTTAGGGACACAGTTGTGTCACAACCATCATTAGACAGATACTGATAACTCTTCTGAATGCCAACTGCCTTGAGAATTCTTGCTTTTGTTTTGCCTTACTAATTAGCAGTGTCCAGATTTCTCAGCCAGAGAAAATAACTAGAGATTTTAAACAGAATGAAGTTTCACATCTTATATTTCTAGCTTTCATTTCTTGGAAACAGTGGATTCGGGCAGGCTGCTGTCCATCAAAAAAAGTTTTAACTAAAGAGATGACTAGTACTATATGTGGGCTTTACGCTGACTAGAAACATGCAGGACCTCTACAAGCACATGTTTAAATGAAAAATTAATGTACACTATAGAATCTATGTAAGTACTAGCTTCTATCCATTAAATTAAATGCATATTTAATTAAATCACATTTGCTGGTTATCAGGCACACACATACGCAGGGATGGGTGCATTACAGGAAGAGAGTTTATCAAGCTGTGCTTTGCAGCTGATGTTAAACAGGAGAAACATCTTTAGCTAATGTACTGAACTAATCTGATCCACTGACTTGCTTATGTGGAAGTTTTAAAGTTTCATTCTTTTAACTACTTTTTTTCACAAAAGAAAAGTTTGTAACACAAAAGGAGAATACATTTCACTAGGTTACTATTTGTTTATCTAAAACATCACTCTGAAAGAGTGACAGGACAAAACAGTAGTTCACATGACAATGCAGTTCCAAGATCTATCTCAGGTACTCTGCTACTGCACTGTTGAACCCTTACTATTGCACAACCACAACTCTTGAGCATTTTTTGAATGCTCCCAGGCACTGCACTGCCGCATTCACAGGTCTACAACACAAAAGAACACTAAGTATGACTTAAAAGAGTAAGCAAAAAATAAGTCATGTTCATTAAAAAAAAAGAACCCCCCAAAAAATAAAATAAAAAACAAAACCAACCAACCAAAACCAACCAACCAAAACTAAACACAAAAAAAAACCAAAACCCCAAACCAGTTCCCTTTAATTTGGAAACTTCTATAGGCAGAAGAATCTGAAGTCTCAGTCAACTGTTTCTTGACAGAGCAGATTGAGAATCGCTTACATTTGTACTGAAAGTCTACTGATTGATGCTGCTGCTAACTGAATCTCTAAAAAAAAAAAAAAAAAAAAAAGAGATAGCACTTGTCAAGTACTTCTAAAAAAGCCAAAAGCAATTTTTCTTCAAATCTCACACAGGATAGTTTTAAAAGGTGATTTTTAAACCCTGCCATAGCTGCTTAGAAAATACCCATCATTAGAGCTATCATACCACAAAATACACTCACAACTGCACTACTCAGACTTTTGACCTCTGAAGTAATATCCAGATTAAAGAAGGATTTTGGCTTAAAATTTTATATGTCTTGATTGTTGTGCAATTAGTAAAGTCAGAACTGGGAAAAGTAGCGGGTGAGTATTGGGAGGAAAGAAGTGAAAGAACCTGGAATTAAAAAAGATAAAGGTAACCAAATAAAAACCAAAACAAACATGTTTACCTGCATATTAACTTTTTAATGAAAGAAAGCACTGCTGCCAGGCAAGTACAGATTTTAAAGAGTCGAAACTGTGTTATGGCCATGGTGAGAAACCCTTCCTGAAAAAGAAAAAAATGTCAGAGGTAGAGGATTATACATCTTTACATAGTTCTTAAAATCAATTTCCTCAGTTGCTGATAAGCAAGAAGCATTCTGTGAAACTATTTTAATTCAAGAAAAGAGAGGAGTTACCTGAAGCAAAGATGCTACCTGCCTACTATCAGGGCATTTCACTGATGTAAATAACACAAGCACCTAATGTATATGGCCTTTAAAGAAACAGCACATAATCCCAGGTAAAGATACTTTTAAAGGGGAAGTGTGGAAAAGCAGCTGCAGGGACTGCACAGCTGATCTGGCTTAGACACCACCAGCAGCATCGAACAGGAGCAGTGCAGGAGAGCAGAAACAACCGTCAGGAAGCAGCTCACACTCGCCTGAGCGAGTCTTGCGTATCCAAACTATAAATTTAGTCATTAAGTCAAAACCCCAAATTGGTTACTTAAATTTAGTTTCCATGTTGATCGTAATGTACAACAACAGAAATTGTTTATTTTTGAACCAGTGTCACTGAAAAATCATCCAAGAAAGACCGTTCATCTTGTGTGCATGACAGCACCAGTTAAGCCCATGATGTATCAGTATTCCTATGCCGGGCTGGATCACGCTGGCAAACCCAGCCACAAATAAACTCATCTTCGGCCAAAGCCACTTATCTTGGCAGTTATTTTTCAGCGTCAATTTGATAATCTAGAGAATTTATACTCAGTATATCACATTACTCCAACAGATCCCTTCAAATAGGTACAGACTGAGTCAGAACAATCCAATGTAATTCAAGGAACCCTTTTCTTTCTCCTACGGGTGAACATTTCAGAGTACAGAAGTTAGGCTTCACAAATACCTTTTCATTATATACATCTACACTTGTAACAACATTTTCTGTTGCAAGTTTAACATACCTCCCGTTGAGAAGAGAAGGCAGCCCTGTGACATTTTCCTCAGGCCATGAGTTCCATAGGAGGACAGCTTGATTTCAAATATGTTATGGCATTTAAATCACTTTTTATATTCCAGGCTTTAACTTAGGAAGAGTCAGGAAGGTGGATCATTAGGTAGGCTGCTCCAATAATGCCCTGAGGATTTTATTAAAAAGTACATAATGGGATTTGTGAGCTTCATGGAGCTTGTATTTATCTTTTATTGGTGCTCATTTGCAAAATAATGTAACTAGTACTAAACACTGTGATAATATAGTACTGGAAATATTTCTTCACATAGTCCAGGAATTTCTGCTACTGAAAAAATCACACAGGGTGGCTATTGAACAAACAGGCCCTTTTACTGTAAAACAGAAGGCTTAAGTCAATAAGTAACTGCTGAATTACAGACCACACTACCAAGCTGTAGCTCAGGAGAAAGGCCTCATAGGACACATTTCACCTCTACCTCAACACCAGTATTGTCTTAATCTCATTTCATGCAAGACTTACAAGTGTGGGGGACCTTACAGAAGAGTGGTTATTAAATGGGCTCTTCACCCAACAGGAAGAGGAAATAGTCAAACTTCCCCCAAAGAAGCAAGAAGATCCGACACCGTCCAACATATAAAACTTTTAAAGACAGTACTATAATTTCATATTGTGCTCAAGCACTTCCTACCTTCTGGAATAAGCAATTTTGACAATATCTAGTTGATGGGAGAATGAAGTCAAGAATTTGAAGAAACAATGAAAGTTAGTAAAAAAAAAAAAATAGTCCATAGTAACTAGGTGGATAGTTCTCTATTCTAAAAGGTTGAAATTATTACAAGCTAAGGCTGAATTAATGAAAGTGATCGTTACTTTTAAAAGAGGCAGCTAGAAGTCATCTACTTGGGATCTGGGGTATGAAGAGCAGGTGACCTGCTGAAATGAGAATAAAGAAAAAAATCTTTTCTGAAATGAAGCTTGTTTAGAAGCTCACTCCACTCTATCAGAATGCACTCTTCTATCAGCTTGTGGGGAAGGACTAAAAAAAAGTGCTCAAAGTTAGAAAGAGTAAAGCCATTTTCCCCACTGTTTAGCCTACCCAACCGGCACATGGGACACTCCAGACAGATCCTAAATTAAAAACTAAACTAGTGTTTAAAAAGGTTGGTTTAGGAAGCAGCCATTACTCAAAAAATCTCTGCAAACTCTATGTTACTTATGTCTAAGGTTAAAGGACAAAGAAGTTTACCACCTAAGTACAGAACTACAACCAAAACAACATTTGAGTGTCAGTTACATGTATATGTATGTGTACATATACATGTATATAAAACCCCAGTTCTTCAACTCGTTCATTTTTTTAATGTATCAAATTGTTTACTGTATTGACTTGTCAATATAAAGTTGAACAATAAAAAACCAACCAGAATCCACAAGAAGCCTGGCTTGCAAGCTTGTCTCCCTCCACTGCTTGACAAGAGTTAGGCACCAGAAGTTAACTTTTCACTAGTCATTCCTATACATGAGTGACTATGCTTCCAGTATCACCAGTATGCCTGTTTGGCAGGGTTCAATAGCTATCATCACTCCCCATAACAAACAAATAGCTTGTCCTTCTCCACTTTCTAAGTGTTATGCAAAATTCCAGAGTTATGATGAGACAGATATACCCACAACCACGTAACATATTTGTGTTAGAGCTGCATTTCACTTCAACTGTGGCAGCACTAGGCCCTTCAAGACAGCAAGTACTCATTTTCCTGCCTCTTCTGAGCTTTGATTGTAGCCTTCCCAATTCAGTTAAGCTCTGTACACTACCAACTGTCAGATGCACGACCAGAGTTTTGGCAACAATATGCTCTCCCTTAGCCACAGCAACATAGACAGTCATCCGCCTTTAAAACATACTTTCATCGGTGTATCTAGTTTCTATATTGCTAACTAAGATATGAAGCAGTATATATGCATTAATTTTGGCAATATGCTAAAAGCTGTTTAAAATAGAATCTTGAACCAATTACTGGCTCAAGATTAGGGCAACTCAAATATTCTCCCCAGTGTCTGAAACAGCACTTGAAGTATTTGCATTGCTGCTCAAAGAATAGCACTACCCAAACAAAAAAGTTAAAGGTAAGCTAAACATTTTGAGGGGATTTTTTGGTGCCTTTTTTTTTGTGTGGTGAGTTTTGTTTGGTTTCTTTAATATTAATAAATTTTCTCAAAGGTAAATAATTTTATATTCTGAAGCAGCAACATGAATACGAAATTTACACGGAACACTAGTATTTCCTGAATTCACTGCAAACTAAATTCACCTGATACCATTACAATAAACTTGCTAAGTGAAACAAAGCGCTCATTCTTGTCTTGTCTATCCTACTCAAACACTAGGAAAAAAGCACAGCCTTGTATCTTCCTTATCTCTTGAGTGGGAACAAATATTGAACAATGCAATGCTAAATAGAAGGCCCACAACCTTCCTTCTTCCCTTTACTTTCTCTTAAGCTTTTCCTTGATAATCAATCCCAAAAGTAATTACAATTTTATCAGCATTCAGCTATGACACAGGGCAGCACCGAGACGTAACACAAAGTGGCACTGCACCAGTAAGAATCCTAGAACATTTCTTAACAGTTGGAGGCAAAGGTGAAACACTGGGCTAGAATTCAGAAAATCTGACAGTTGTCTATCAGCTGGATACACTCTTGTGCGTGTCACACCTCGTGCCTCAGTTTCCCATTTGTAGAATGGGAGAGAGCTTTCATTCTCCTATTAGTGAGATTGCTTCTAATGTATTACATTTATCACTTACTGTCAAATGAACTTTTAAGTTCTGTTGCAACAGATATAAATAAGTAAACAGGACATGAGTCCTAATCAATTTAATGCTAGCAGTCAATGCAACAGTTTTGTAAGACACCAAATTTAGCTGGAGTTTGATGAGCATATCTCATACTGCCTTCCACTGGTAAAAAGTCACAGCAGATGCTCACATGGAAGATAAGCACAGAAAGAATTAAAGCATGGAAGCAGCAAGATGTTAAACACATTAAAGCCAAATCAGAAGAGTGAGGCAACTTATTCCCAAAACCATTTTATGGATCCATAAAGGAATTACAGTGAAGGGAGGGAAATTTCAGAAGTTTACTGAAATGGAACATTTTTACATTGATTTCAGCTTGCAGCAGTGGCCTCGTTAGAACTCCTGGCACCTCTGACTTCACTGACACTAGCCAGCAAATGACCCACAGCACACATAGTCCGTCTGAGTTAGTCAACTATGGTGCAATAGGAACCACTCTAACTGGCCATCAGTGTAGAATGAGCACACTGTCACCTGGAGGAGCACTTCCTCTTTCATAGCTAACTGGACAAACACCACGTAAACTATATTTCAAGGGACAGAACAGATGCCAAAATAAAGTCGCTTGGTAGCACTAACATTGCTTTAGGGACTTGTTTTGCCAGTGAACTCATTTACTGTCAGTGAAAATGATGTCAAAACACTCATTATAGAGCACCTATCCTGCCCTCTGTTCCTCTACAATGCTGACTGATTTATACTGTGTAGTTTTCTTTAGATACCACCATCTTCAAAGTGGAATTTCTGCCTTGAATTAACAGTGCTTTATGAATTGATTACATTTTCTTTCACATCAGCTCATCTGTGACTCTGCAATGAATAGATGAAGACATCTTGGAAACTGTTACTTTATGTTAAGCACAGCCAGCTAAATACCCAAAGGATGGTGTCTAAAACAACACTAAAAATAACTTGTCTGGAGGTGAAATGTTCCCCAACAGCTACATATTTATGTGAGTAGCCACACACACACAAAAAACCAAGCCAAACAACAAACAAAAAACACAAAACAAAACACACAACCAACCCACCACCACCAAACCCAAACACAATGCTTCGTTTTCCTCAAATAAAATGAGAAACCCATTTCCTAGTACAAAAGACTAACATGGCCCTGAGGGTTTACATGTGTCAGCACCAAAACTCCACAAAAGCTTCACTGAACCAGTGTGCTTCCCCTAGAACAGCTGATAAAATGCTAGTAAGAACCATATGATTAGTTCAGTTTCAGTGGCACGGATAGGATTTCTTAACATTTTGTATGAAATTGTAGAAAAGTAGAGAGGCCACATCAATATGAAGATTCCCAAGCAGGTTTATAGGGGAAATAGAATCTTAAAATGATTAGAAGATAGAGAAAAAAAACCCTAGTTATTTTCAAGCAAACAAACAAATTTTCAAGCACACACTCCTCCCAATCATGTGCATTACCAGATGTACAAAGGCATTTTGTATTTTAAAAAAGGTGATGTAATGATTCAGGAACAGCATTCAGCCAGGTACTGAAAGACACCACTGACATTTGCATTTCAAAGAGATCAACCATAATTCTGTAGACTAGTGAGAAGGTTCCACTCCCCTCTTCCTGGTTGATTTCTGTGTTTGATTTTTATGTTTGTTTGAGGGGCTTTTTAATCTCCTTTTATGGAAACATAATATTGGTAAGAGTGAGGGATCAATGCCTTTACCATCAAGTGTGATAAATGGAGAGATGAAATGGCAGCATGACTGAAACTTGAGGGCATGTACTATGGCACTGGAGGAGCAGAATCCACAAGAAAGATTAGGAAGCACCTCCTCTACTTAACTATAGGTAGATGGTGGTGGGGATGTCCACAACAAATACTGCAGTTTTGCTCCAGTTTTCAGCACAATCATCCTAATTAGGCAGTTGTGAGGTAGTTGAGAGAGAAGACTACTCTGCTTACAGTTTATGGGAGTGAGCTATGTCATCCCAGGCACTCAAATCCAGAAAGCGATTTCAAGACCATCAGCAGCTGCAGAAGATATCAAAATTCAAGGAGGAATACTTGTCTCTCTAACTAAAGGCAGTAAAAATTGCTGCACACTGGCCCCTCCCCAGTTGTTCCCAGACACCCAACACTGTTATATGATACACGATGTCAGCTTTCTTTTAAATGTGCTACTCCTAGAGCCACAAAACTTCTGCAGTAATACCACTTCACCTCCTCCCTTCCCTCTCCAAGAAACTGAATATAGTCCCAAACTTAATATCAACTCTTGGAAGTTTTCTGTTCTGAATCAGATTAAGTTCTATTTTTCAAGGCAACATTAGTTAAAATACAAAGCTTTTGTCCACTGACTTATCACAGTCATTCTTTGACAATTCCTTACCTATATATGCTACTGCCTTCTGAAAAGCAGAAAACAGAACATAAAGAAAGAAGTCATACAATCCCATGATACTACACTACAACACATTTGCATATCACATTTGCATATCACATTTGCAAGAAGTCTTTCACATAATGTGCTAACTCATGTAACTCAAGTTCACAACACTGGTGAAGCTCTCAGGCACAGAACCAGAGTTCAAGAGATCCCAGTTCCATTCCAGTCTTTATTAGTCATCCTAGACTTAAGTTACCCGTTGGCTCTGGCTTTTTGTGTAGCTACAAGTTAACATATCCTCACTGTTCTACCACAAAATCGTCTTGCAACATCTGCTGCCTTGACAAGCACCACCTATTTACGATCAAGACATGCTGTGCAAGATGGCTTAAAGAAACCTCTGCTTGGCACCTCAATATTTCTAGAGTGCCCAGAATGACTGTAAAGCATCAAGCTGTACTGTTTTTTCATTAGCTGTGCAAGTGACGCTCTTAGACTGTAACTTCATGACCATGAGGTATTGCCCCACCATTCCACAGAACGGCCCGGGCTCCAGGGTTATTAATGGCACCACAGAAGACAGATGGTAGCACTGAAGTTTTCTGTGACCCGTTAGAGACTCTTAAGTTTTTAGAAGTGTACTAAGCAACTTTCACGTTAAGTTTTAGGCAATTTGTCAGTCAGCACGAACAAAGAAAAGTTCCAGCCGTGGTAACTTCAAGCACCGCAGTCCCACAGACTCCCCAGAAACACCAAAAAAGCTTAAACCGCACCAGCTCGGACAGGACGCACCCCTCTCCCTTTCCCGAGGGTGCCCAGGGTGCCCTCCCTGTCCCAGCCGCTGCCCCCCTACTCGACAGTCACTTCAGGTTTTTCCCCAGCCAGCGAAATTCCCGCCCCCCATCTCCGCCCCAAAGGCACCCAGACCAGCCGGGCAGACACACGGGGCAGCCGCGGGCCTCGCTGTGCCGGGGCTGGCGGGCCAGGCCTGCCGCCAGGCACGGGCCAGCGGGGCTCAGCCCGCCCCACACCGAGGTATCCCGAGCGCGGAGGGGAACGGGGCGGGGACGTCAACGGGAAAGAACAGCGAGGGCCCGCCCGTGGCGGGAAGGTGCCGCGGTCGGGCCCCCTGCCCGGCTGCGCCAAGGCGGAAGCCGGTCACCCGGCGGCGAAAGCAGCGGCCCCTCCCCGCTCACCTGGCCGGGAGAGCTCTCCAGGGAGAGCGGGGCACCAGGGGCCGAGGCGGCCGCTCCCGCAGCCTCCGCCCGCGCCGGCCGCCCCTCATTCAAAGCCGGGCGCGCGCCGCTGCATCGCCGTCTCCCGCGCCGCCATCTCGGCCTCCTGTCACCCGGGAGACGGGCCCGCCCCTTCCGGCCGTGCCTCTTCCCCTCGCGCCGCCAACCAGCGCCTGCGTCCGCGGCTCCTGCCTTGCGCCGTTGGGCTGAGGGTGGCGGAGGGGCTGGGCGGGGCGGTCCCGAGCGGGCCGGGGCGACGTGGCCTCCGTGTGAGCACAGCGCTTGGCACAGCCGGCGCCGGGCTGTTCAGCGGCCCGCCCTAGCCCGCAGCCTTCACTTTCTCCCGCCTGCCTTCCCGGCCGCGGCCAGCCCTTGGTTGATGGTTGCCAGCCAACGGAAGAGGCCGGGCTGCTCTGCCCTTCTCGGTGTTCACCCACAGGCTGCCAGCTGCAGATTTTATCAGCAGCAACTTGATACTTTACCTCAGGATCTACGATTGGATTGAAGGAATGGATAATCTCTTGTCTAGTAACCCAAACAAACAGAAATCATCAGGGATTTCTTAAAGGGATATGTTTTATTATCTACTTCTGAATCACTTCACAGCTTATAAGATAAGCATAAGGAACATTTTTTAGAATAATGCTGTTCAGATAAAAAGCATCATGGTAAATGTGAAATACACTAAAGTGAGCTTTTCTCATTCCAAGCAGAATGCTGATTTACTTATTCATTATACTGAAGTGGTGAAGTATAAATTAATCATGAGGAAGGAAATGTATTTTTCCTCATTTTGGGCACCAGTCTTTACAAATTTGGCTCTGCAGCCACAGCTGTTTCTTTTAGAAACTGAATAGCTGAGAAAAACAGGACAAGTAGAACACAATTCTGATTGCAATTGCAAATATTTAGGAATTTGGAGGAAGTAAGAGCATTGGCTATTTTTCATTGCTCCAGTGAAAACTCAATCAGTACTAAGTTAAAGCCAAAGTATCAAGGTGCCACAATCATTACAATTAAGCATATTCCATTGTGTGAAAGAAAAGATGAGGACATGGGCTAGGTAGTGCAGAGCTGTCACCCCAAAGGACCCTGCAGAGACAGAAGCAATAATTTTTTAATAGCACTGAGGAACTCTTAGTGCATTTAAACAGACTTCAGATGTACTTATTCTCCAAGTGATAAAGGTTTGTACTAAAACATTATGGCAGTAAACCAGAATGAAGAAGAACGGGGAAAACAAAGAACAGAAAAAAACCTAAAACATTTGAAAAACCTGTAGTAGCAAACCAGTAAGGTTCCGTCCAAGATGTAAGTTTGAAATCCCAGCCGAATTTCTTGGCCATGTTACTCTTGTAGCATTTTTTGACGAGACTGTGTCAATGTGGAGAAGTATTCATGGGGAAATAATTATCAGACAAATTAGAATCTAACCAGTTTCAGTTCATTGTGTATTTATGACCCCTCAGGGCCTGACTAAGGGAAAGGCTAAGCTAACTTTATTCTATTGTCTTTCACTGACAGCAGTAGGATTATTCAATTCACTGTCACATAGGATTTGGATCAGTGCACATCCAGAACTGTATCAATTTACTCTAGCTGTTATGTGACCCATTATTTCAATGTCAATTTACAAACTGATTTTATTTTTCACAGTCTTGTCTACAAAAAGACCAAGCTGAATCAGCTACTTGAGAGTACATATACAGCTTCCACCTAAAGCTATATGCACACAGCTAGTTCACATCAATCCTAAATTGCCATTTCTTGTCTATCTAATTTTGGGTCCTGTCTGCCTTTGTAAGGAACAGAAGCATTGAAAATGATGAAATTCTGAAGAAAAAATAGTTAATGCATCCATCTGTCTGTATATGCTATAGGTATGGAACCCCTAACAGCACAGATCATATTTTTATTTGTATATAAAAAAACCTCAACAGAACAATATTTTGGCTGAATCCTGAATGTTACTGTTTTCAATACTCAACCAAATCAGCAGAAACTGGGATTGTACAGAGAATAGTTTGCAATACAAAGCCCCCCTGTGCACCTGAGAATAATAACAGCAGGTAAAACAAAAATATGAGGCCCGTAAGGGGACCTGTTTATTCCTCAAGAAACCATCCACCATTGCTGATATCACCCTAACTCTAGTTTCATTCTTGGAAGAGCCATCAAGATACCTCTGAACCAGTCCACTCCAGTGTAATTTGGATCTGCACATGTTGTCAAGCATGCTCTACTGTATGGAGACTACATTGGTGTGATTAACAGAACTCACCTTGAGGACTCATTCACCTCAGAGAGCAGGCAGCACTACCCTGAGATGGGAGCTGCTGGTATGTGTCTGGAAGGCAGTCACTTGCTCCTCTTCCTTCTGGGTCTCTGCATGCTCTTGCATTTCAAGCCAGTCTGGGCAGAACTTGAACAACTTATTTTTTGGAACCATGTGAAAGAGCTATTTGTCAACTCTTCAGATTGGTCAGCACAACTTTCTGAAAATTCATACAGCGTTCAATCTTTATTCTGTGCCAAGCATGAGCTGCCTTCAGAGGAGAACCACTGTGCTTACAGAGACTGCATTTCATGTTCTAGAAGGATTCTCAAATGTTTACTAATCAGATAAAAAGCCTTCCACAGTTCAGTGTATGAATACCTTAAGTTCTGCCCTCTTCCACCACAGTGAAGGAAATCAAGTGGAAGCTCAGGAGCAAGTTGTTTGTGTGCCTGTAACACACCGCAGCCATTCATCAAGTGAAGACTTTCAAAGTCACATGCAAAATATTAAAGAATATCAGCAAAAACCTAAGAACAAAAGAGTATGGAAGATATTTTACAGCCTTAATTATACACTCATCTAGTGTATATTCTGCTAGATGGTGTGAAGAAACATTCTGTATTCCACCAGTTATTAGCACTGGGTAAATCAAGTCTAGAATGAAGAGCTCAGAATAAATATACATATATGAAATTCAAAGAGAGCATACTCATTGCAAATGAAATGGCAATCAAACATTGAACTAATGTACTCAATGCAAATAAACTTAAAAACCAAGCTGGACTTTTTTAAGTGGAAGAAGAACATTTCTTTCTGACATCCACCACTACTTCCCATTATAGAGACAGTGACATACAGCAAGTGTGCTCAAACTGGCACGAAGGCAGATTTAAAACCGTCCAGTCAGGCCCTCAGAAGGAGTATCTGTGCGCTGCAGCACATCCCTGATCCCACTCCTGCCACCTTCCAGTCTCAGCAGGAACTTGGTCTTGTACGGACAAAAGGCGTTCGCGGACGGTTACATCTTGTCCCTCTGAGCACCGGTATCGCCCAGTTTACACTGACTTTCGCCTAGTGCCAGGCTCCCTCTTCGGCTGTTGCTGGGACCCCTCTCGCCTGTGTTCCCCAATTCCCATCCGATCAGTTGCTAAACCACGCCCACCCGGCACTGACGATCCCGCCGCTGCCCTTCCCCGCCATCCCAGCGCACGCCCGCGCTGAGCGCAGCCGCGTCCCGAGCTACAGGCGGGCTCGCAGCGCGGGAAGGAAGCCCCTGGCTCCGCGCCGCTCCCAGAGCCGCGGGGCCGCGCCGCCCTCGCCTGAAGTGCGGCTGCCCCCGAGCGGCTCCTCGAAGCCCTCGCTGCGGAACGGCCCATCCACGCGAGCGGCCGCCCCTCTGCGTCACGGTTTAAGGAGTAGTCTTCTAATTGGGAGTACGATGATGGATGTAGAGACAATTAATTTGTCTCAGTAGCCGAGTCACTGCGGCACCCAAGTACTCTGTTTATGCTTCATAATCTACTAGACACCTCCAATTAAGCCTACACTAATGAAACGTTCTCATTTTAAAGCCTCTTGCCTCCTCCTCTCCATTCATCAACTTTATTTTTACAGCTATTTATAGACCTGACTGATGTTGCCGTTGCAGATACAAGAATTTTAAATATATCACCCTAGGAGAGTTATGCTGGCAAATTATTGTGTTACACTTAAAATTTCAAAAGGCCCCAAGGATCCACACAATTAAAAGTAGCAGTAATATGGGCAAAGCTAGAAAATGGTGGTTGTCGTGGATCAGAATAGTAAGTCTTTAATTTAAGGAAATGTGAAAATAATTATTGATAAGAGGTCTGTCTGCCTTTTTTATTTGTTTGTTTGAAGAATTCAACCTCTTCTCGATTACTGAGTATTTGCAACTCAAGTCAGAGGCTTCAAAGGACTCACTTTAACAAAGTACCACCATCAGAACTGCCGCCAACAATTTCACTTAGTGTTAACTTCATGCTGTCCAGCTACTTACACAGGGAAATTTAGAAAAGATATGTTTAGCACTATGTTATATCCCATTTTCCACAGACCTTCCCCTTCTCCATTTCTAATTAATGTACTTGTTAATTGTGCTTCTTTTTTTAAAATCTCAAGTCTGCACAACCATGTAAATAGGTGACACCATATTACAGTGTACTGATAAAAAAGCTTTAGGACCCCAAGTCAATTTTTTTTTTTAATTAAAATAACCCCAAGTTTAAGAAATCAATGCAGTGCAAAGAAGCTTCAATTTATCATATATATAAAAAAAAAAGATTTTCCATCCATGCAGTATGTAAACTACATTCCAATCCTGACATGACTGACATAATACAGAAACAGACTGTATCCCAGATGAATGTCAAAGTTAAAGACTGGCATGCTGGGCAAGGAAGGTTCTTATTCTTTGCAAGAGTTCCTTCTTTACGCTGTCTGGTACCAAGGCTGAAACACAAATAAGAAAGCAAGAAGTAAAGACAAAATGGAAAATCTGTTAACACCAGCCTTTTACATCAGCTACTTCTATTCTTTGTTTTTTCTTGCAATTCTAATAATACCTGAAGTAACTGAAGCTACTTGATTTTCATATAGCACATTTATATTTTTCCTATTTAAAATAGGCTATAAAATAAAGTTTTCTGAGAACACTGCGTTATTGGCAGTTTTTTGCCTAGCCATAGTCAAGAAAATTGGAAAGTTTGAGGTAAAGGATTATTCAGCAGTACACGTGATATAACCAAAGTAGTTTCTGGTGATTATCCTACCTTTTTTTCTTCACAAATTTGAGATCACAAATAAAATCTCAGCCGTAAGCTCAGTCTTCAGCAAGTTATTTTGAAGACATGTTTTTATTTAAGACTTAAAAGAAGTTACTTCCACTTACACCAAGGCCTATTAGAGTCCAAGAACTATATAAAGAAGACTGCAGTACTAGCTTCAGAGATTCCATTTTTCTGTATCTGTATGCTCTGTCCTTTACTTTTCCCATTACACTAGTACTGTTAGTTCAGATTTTCCATCTTAATAAGAACTGGAATTTTAAAACATCTCTGCTACATAGCCCAAGTTTTCTTGGGACCATTAAGTCAATTACAGAGATGAACATAAAGACTCATGACTAAATAATGACCTGCAAAAATCATCTACACATTACAGATTTTGAATGGCTGTTGCACAATACAAATTGACATTGTATTTGTAGTTAGTACCAAGCTATTAACAATTTTACTTGAATTCAACACTGCAAGTTCAGAATGCTGCTTTCAAAATACAAATGAAATACAGGTAGGTATATTTGTGCACTGCCACATCCATGTTCACATTTTCTTACCTCTGCCTTTCGGAGTGATTTCTGCAACCAAGTCGTCAACAGTAACATGCTCTAATCCTTTTTCTTTAATAACATCTGGGGAAGACCAAGACCAATATTTTAAGGCTTTTAAACCATATATTAGAAGACAAAACTTGTGCCAATTATTAAGAGACAAAGCCTAAATACACAGGTCATCAGAGAATATGAAGTAGCATGTGATCTAACTCAGTACCTAATGCACTGTACAGTGGATTTAGTCTCTCATAAATACCATAGATATAGGATAAGAACTTGTCACTAATGATGCATCTTCGTCGGCACATATTTACAAAGTTTTTGCTTATCTGAGCATTACCAGATGTTCATATTACTGGAGTGTTGTAGCAGTTCACAAGTTGGTCTGCTTACCTCTTCAAACACATTGTTTACATAAGTGAGAAAGAGATTTAATTAGGAAAAAACCAAACCAACTTTGAAACATGCAAAAAGGGGGAGCACAGAGACAGTAAATATTATTTATTCCTAACTGGTTTAAACTACATCTCTCTCTATATTTCAGCAAAGTAAAAAAGCATATCTGAAAGGAGTATACCTACAGTAAAACAAAAAAGGTACAATTAAGATATACCATGTGATTAATACATACCAGTATTTAAACAATCATCTACTTGTAGTGCCTTGAAGACTAGTGAAAAATTCAGAAGTCAATGCTGAGAACAAAACCTCAATTCAGTAGCATAAACCTAAAATATTTTGTCTAAACATGAATGCTTTTAAGTGTATCTCAGTACATGGGATTGATTGTCCCCAAGACACTAAATATGTTTTCTGAACTGACAACACAGGAACTATTTCTAAACTTGGTGTTTTTTTGGATTAATTCCCTGTAAAAATTAATCTTGGCTTGCCCAATTATTGGCCCTAATCCACAATGGCAAGAGGCTCAAGAACAAGATATGAAAAAACAAACACCCCACCAAAACAACAGCAAAAGAGGCAAACCCCCAAAATTCTTCTGTCCTTTCTTTTGGAGGTTATTAGGCCCTTAACAGTAAGAAATGAAAACCTGTTTGCATTCTCAGCTGCTGCAGTTATACTTCAAAGTATTAATGTAAACCAAATAATCTTACATACTCTGCTATAGTGAAGTTATGACGTATATACTTCATAAGGCAGATAAACATCCCTATCACTATCTGTACTATTGAAATGGGTAATCTCTGTCAGAGCCATCAGGCAGACAACTGAAAGCATGAATCATTTCAGCCTTCTCTGCAAATCCACCTATGGAAACAATTTAACACACTCAGCCCTAAAAAAGAAAAACTTTGTAATGGAATATTGTGTTTCCAGGCCCAACAGACCAAATCAGAATTAAAGCAAAAGCTCAAGGGATTTATTATGTGCTTTAAGGAAATTTCATCATACAGTAATATTCCTGGATGCTTAAATACTATTTGGATCAGTTTCCTAAATGCTAAATACTTAACTCAAAACTAAAGATTTGGCTATTCAGGGGTTCACCTGCTTGTTTTCTCTCATCTAAGTAGATGATCTATTTTCAAGAATTGTATTCAGAAAGAGTACAAGTGCACTTCTTTCTTTCCCACGTGCAGAGAACAAAGTTATCTTAAGGATCCAAATCGTGTATTGTATTTGCTTCATTTTCCTTCATCTGGGTTTTTATTCTCCTATGGTGAGTCATCTCTCTCAAAACAAAAAGCTGTATTATCCTGAATATTTAGGGAATCAATTCCAATACTCTTCTCAGAAGCTTAATAAGGTTCAGATCAGAGAAGTTTCAAGATTTTATTTGGCAAGATGCTTTCTTGGTTGGGAAACCAATTGCCAGGGATACTTTCCTTTTGCATAAGTCTCATTTAACTTGGCTGTTCAGCAGTAAAGCTTTCATCTGGGACTTCTATTTGTCCAGAACCTCAACTGATTACAAAGGATATTATTTAATTGACCACTGTTACCTTTGCAATGTGCCTTCAACTGATCCTTCCAGCCACATTCAATTAATTTGGCTCTCAGCAACTCTTTAAGGCTGTCAAGACAATATACAAACTCGTTAGGAAAAGTAACCATTCCTGATGGCTTAAATATGCTTCAGTGTGAAAGTTAAACCTAGAATTAACTTCCCAGAGCAGAACTGCCAGCCCAGCAGCAGAAATGGCTGAACAGCATGTGAATCCTAACCCAGATAAGTATGAGCTTCCATTTACCACATTAGCTAAGGAGTATTTCTCCAGGCAGTGCTGATGCTGCAGCCACAGAAATGAGGTAGAAGCCCTTGGATCACCTGAACTGCTGAGTCTACTCTGTTAGCAAACATATGCTAACTTTCCAAGTTAGACTATTTCACCGGAGACCAGGCATTCAAAGTAAATAAAACCTTCCCCACTCCTTTCTGAAAGGCCAATTCTGTGCTACTGTCTTCAGCTGCAGTTTCCTCTCCTGTTACACTTTACCTTTTGTTGGGTGAAAAGGATCGTAAATCTTATTTTCCTACATATGGTTAGCAATTATGAGCATAAGCAAGAAGGATTCAGGCATTAAACAGAGAAGACAGACAACAATCTGCCACAATGATATATCTACTCTATGTATCAAAAGAGAACATTGGAAGCTAGCTAAAAAAAAATTAAAAATCAGGACTGAAAAACAGACGGGAAAATGAAAGTAAGGTATGATAAAATAAGCTTTAATATCTTCATCCTTTATACCAACAGCTAGCAAGCCTACTTGCCTTGTACCATACTAAATAATTCTAGCAAAACTCTGGTTTTATTAATGAAAGGATTGCAGAAGAGGCTGAAACGTGTAGGTCTAATCATTTTTACTCAGTGAATTCTGTAGAAGGCAGATGAACTGATGACAAAAAGCAGAATAACAATACAGGTGAAATTCACTGCTTCTGGGTATTTCTTAATTCAAGAAATCCTAGTGCTCCATCTCTGACCACAGTATAACTCTGAGAAAGCTTTTGACATCCTTTCAGAACTCTTCTTACTCTTGAAATAGAAGAGAATAATTCCCAATACCATTTCAAGCAATTGCTTGCTCTGCTGAAGCTCTGTGCAAGCTCCAAGGGGATGGCGACAACCAGGGAAGAAGTGGAGCACAGGCACTATACCAACCTACAGAAAGTTATAAACAAGGTACAGGGCTATGAGCTGACCTAGGAAGGGCTCCTCCTACAAGCCTTAAAAAAATGAAGGCAAGAGAACTTTCGGTGCACAGGGTCACAAATATAGTGAAATGAGGAAGAGGGAAAATGCCATGAGCACGCTGGTCACATGTAAATAAAATGCAAATAGAATAGACTGAAGTGACAACAAAATGCTGAAAACTAGCTGCCCTGCTATGCTGCTTAATTTCCTTGTTTGCTTTTACTGGGATCTCTGCAAAGACTTGCAGAAGTGCTGGTTTATGTGTTCCACTGTTTTTCTTTCCCTTACATGAGAAGAACTAGGAACACAAGAAAAACTTAGAAATACAAAGGTAAATTTTTGTCTCATTCTCTTTATCAGGAAACATAAATTTTACTATGAGAAGATTTAACTGCAATAAATTGTATTTAATACATTAATTTTTACATGAACCAAACATTTTCCAACACAAAATATAAGAAAAAGCTTACAAGTTCATAATCCATCCACCCCATCATTTATTTTCCCAGCTTCTCTTTTGAATGTAAAACTGTAATAGAAACTGTTCAAAAGGCAAAAGTAAGTTGCTTGGGGCTTTTTTTTTTTTATATGTAGCTTTAGATAACACATAAAACTTGCACATGCAGGCATTTGAAGAATTTAGAGTTCAGTCTACTTAATCTTTACTTGTAGGTATTGTTCATGTTTGAGAATATTTAAAGCCCCTTACTGGCATGGAGTAGGAAGCTTACTTACCGTTCTCGCTCTCCTGTTTCTATTAATTTTTGGTTAATGGTTGCTCTCATCTGGGCATCTTTATTCATTTTGTAAGCCTAGGTTTTTCACAAACCTACACAGAGAAGAGGGGAGTTCAGATAAGAGCTAGCGCTGTGCCCGGGAACTGCACAGAATCATAGGCAGTGCCGCGTCCTTTCACACATCTCCGCAGGCCGTGACCGGAGCACCAGAGTGTAACCAGCTCAGGGGGCGAGGCCGGACGCAGCAGCAGCCTCACCGGAAGGGCGCTCACCCGGCTGCGATAGCGTCGGGGGCACCAGCAGCTCACCCTCAGCGGGCGCGGCCTCCCCGCAGCTCAGCCCTCCCCTCTGGCGTCTCACCCGCCCCGCAGAGAATCCCCCACCCCGGCCGGGGCGCGGAAACGGCCGCGAGGGAAGCCGCCTCCAGGCCTAGTTTCCGTGCGTTCCCGACTCACCCGGCGGCGAGAGATGGAGCCACTTCTCTGTCGCACAACCCACCGCCTACCCTGCTCTGCCGTCGCGCGCAGGCGCCGTCGGGAAACGTAGTCTGGAAAGGTGCCGCCGGCCCGGCGACTACAACCCCCGGCGTGACCCGGGGCTCGCGGTTGTGTCCCGACTCGGACTACCCTTCCCAGCATGCCTCGCCGCTGTCGTCGCCTTTCCCGTGGCACTCCGCGGCGACTCCCGCGCGTCGCCTGAGGAGCTGCCGAGTTGCCGCCTTCTCCCGAAGTTTTCCCTGACGCGACGGCATGGCGGGGGCTGCTCACTGCTCCCTGCAGACCAAGCGCCTGCTCCTGGACCCCAAATTCGAGGGCTACAAGCTGTCCCTGGAGCCGCTGGCCTGCTACCAGCTGGGGCTCGACGCGGGTGAGGAGTGGGAGTGGGTCCGGCGGCCTGGGCGGCGCGGGGTGGTGAGCCCGCTGATGCTCCCGTTCGCCCTGGGGCCGGGCCAGCCCCTTAGGCAGCGGGGCTAGGGGCCAGATCCGCCCGCGGCGGTCCTCTTGCGGTGCTCCCGACCCTGCCCGGCCCGGCGCCCCTCAATGGGAGCGTGCCCTGAACTGGGGAAATCCCGGCCCGCCTTGCCGGCAGGTCTGCGCGACTGTCCTCGGCCGAGGACGGCGGGCGCTTAACACACTCAGCGTTTCATCTTGTTTTTTTCTCGATATAGTTGACTGCAGTTTTGTTATTGGTTCCAGCCTCACGTGGCTTCATAGTGAACCAAGATCTCTTACTGTTGCCAAATCACAGCCTTACAATTCTCTGCCCCTGTGAGACTGAATTTAAGTTTCTAAACGGGTAAGAAAATCTGTAGGCTAAATCTGGCCTTGGCTTGTGCACACGTGGTAAGGCAAGCTGAGGTAGTTCAAAGTGGTAGTGTACATGTGAGTGTGATGAAGTACATGTGATTTTGATAAATATATATGAAATTAGTATTTCCTACAGATTTCTTCAATTAGCTATTGTTCTTTCCACCTCTACCCACAGTTCAGAGGTGGATCTTCAGGTTATGTGTTTCACGCTGTGTGTTATTGACGGGTGCCCCATTACTGGGCAAATTCACTGAGAAGAATTTACCCAACATGACTCTGTGCTATGTGTCTACAACTGTAGCTATGTCCCCTGAAATCTCTTGGTGTTCTACCTTTAATTAAAGGAAGGTCTTCTGTAAAGTGGATGAATTAATTTCCTTTTTTTATAAAGCTGGGACAGTAATACACAATTCTTGTGGTCCAGTCTCCACCTCTATATAATTACTGAACAATAAACCTGTCTACAGAATTATCTGTTAACTTTAGCTTTGAGATGAACACCTTGTATTAGTAGTGGATCAGGTAGGTATGTTTGTCACGGTGAATTGTCAGCAGTAACATGGAATTTGTATGTGGATTGTGTATCGAAGGATGAGTGAATGAGATTGAGGTGATCCTGTATGTGTATCTATGATAGCAATGGAAAAAAATAACAAAAGTGATGTTTTTCTTATTTTTTTTTATATTTTTACTGTAAGACTGATTTAGGTGTCACCTTTCAAAAGACAGTCCAAATGTAAGTGAGTGTATGTGTGTTAGGAGTGTACGACAGCTGTGGCAAGGATGGCAGCAGTTAGCGTCATGTAGGTACAGTCTCTTAGTTTGTCTTTTATTTGATGTTCTGCCTAGGGTCAAACAAACGGTGTGGTTCTTGGGTAGTCAGTTGTGCCCCTATTCTAAACAGATGGGGATTACAGGTATTCATTGAAATATTTGATTGATGCAGTTGCAGAGATGGATCTAGTCAGTTCTTGTCTGTTCAGATATTTTACATAATAGTTACAGTAAGCTTTGTGCTATAGGGTTGGTATGTGTGCCTGTGTTTTCTCTTTCCACTTCCCACAGCACACAGACTGTGGCTCGTTTTAGTCTTAGTTGGCTGTCCTACTAAATTGTTAATACCAAGTCACTTACCTGTTCTCTGTGTGTGTGTATATATATATAGATAGATAGAGGTCCACTGGAGACTGGAAAGCTTTACATGAAATATAAATCAATCCAGGCCCTATAGCTGTCTGCTACATATTTTGTTTGTCCGTATTTCATCCTGCTTTTAGGCCATGCAGCTGGGTCTCCTTGCTGGTTTTCTTCTGCTTGCTTCAAGGCTGTTTCCTCACAGTAGAGAGATCTTTTGTACTTGAACTTTGTATTTCCTGGTGTCAGTGTCCTATGTATGTGCTAGAATGAGGGCATCCTTCCATAACTTGATGTTTATGTTGCGCAGGAATAATAGGTTGAGCTGTAGATGCCATGGATTGTCTGTAGACTGTGGCTTTTTCAAATTACTGCATGGGGTAAGAAATTAACACCATGAGAACACCAAGGACTTCTGCTTTCCACTGCCTTTGTGAACAGATTAAAAGTTTTGGGAATGTGATGAACAACTTGGTAGTTTGTGGGTTATGAAATTAATATTTTTCACTATGCAAAGAGTTTGATTTTATTTTCCTAAGAGTAGGAGTGAGTAAACTACAATAGCTGAACAAAATGTTAGATGTTCAGAACACTGTCAGCATGACTAGTTTCTGATTTTTATTCACAACTGTATGCAAAATTGTGATGATAGAATCTGGAAGATTATTTTAGAAAGACTGTTGAATTTTTTTTATTTCTAGGAAACTATTTCAGGAATGCTTGTCTCAAATGACCTGGGATTTGGACTTCTGCCTGTGTAGCACCCCAAATTTCATGGCAATAAGAGGAACATGTGAGGTTTAGAGTACTTGGAATATGTGACAATAAATAGAAATAGACACTCATTCCTAAGTAAAACTGAGATGTCACCTGTAGTTATTACAAACTTATGTATTAAGCATTAGAGCATTAATCTTTTTTGTCAATATTTTAATCTATGTTTTTATATTTATCAATTTTTATCAATTTCACTGCTATCTATAAAATAAAATGTCCCCAAAAAGTTGACACATGGAACTCATGCAGACTTCTGCTACTGGAG
The DNA here is from genome assembly GCA_024611175.1 of Megaceryle torquata. Taxonomy (NCBI): domain Eukaryota; kingdom Metazoa; phylum Chordata; class Aves; order Coraciiformes; family Cerylidae; genus Megaceryle; species Megaceryle torquata. The sequence continues at coordinate 27,670 of JANIJG010000399.1, read as the reverse complement.
CAGGTGGATAGCAGCACATGGTATTGTGGGGCAGCTTGCTGTGGTTGTCACGCTCATGTGGACTGCAGTGAGTTTCATTTTCTGAGCATTGTGTAAAACTTAGTAATTTACCTTTAAATGTCAAACTGTGTTTGTAAAGAATTTGCTGTGATCAGGTGTGCAGCTGAAGAAGAAATTTATTTATCTATTTATTAGATCTGTGGTAGGGTGGAATTTTCTAGTGAATTTCTTAACTGTATGGTCACAGTGAAGAAGAACAGTGAAATTCTGGTATGTTACGTTCCCTTTTAAATACTTGGATTTGCATCTTCTACTTGTATTTCTTCCTTACTCCTACCCCTTCTGTCCTAGCCAACCTAAATTGTTGGAGTCATTTCTCTTTTCTTATCTCTCATCCTGGTTAACATGTCTCAACTAGTAATTACTTTCATGCTATTGTACCTTTAATTTCCAACTCTTCATCCTAATTTTTTTAATATTTTCCTCCTTATTTTCCTTACTTTGTTATTTTAAAGTTCTTTGGATTGGAATAGTTCCTTTTAAATCACTGAACCTTTGAGAAGGAAGGAAAGAGCATCTCTGTTACTTTTTCTGCTCTGATCTGATCTCAGCAGAGCCCAAAGCAGTAATACTGGAGCAAATCATTGTCTCCAACAAAGAACGTGTCTAAGATACACAGCATTTTTAAAGAAATTAAAACCTTGCACTTGGCTTCCATCAGTAAGATGTAACTTGATTTTTTTTCCCTCCCCCCAGAGGTATAGATTATTCTGATGTGGATAACCCTCACGGCTTTTCTCTCTTGTCTATTTGGCAGAACCATTACACATATGATGCCGTGTATGCTTTTCAATACAGTAACAGCTGAAAGGCATAGAAAACATTCACTCAGATGTGGAGCTCCTGTTGCACGCTGGGAGAATATGCATTCCCTCAATCGCGTGCATTTATGCGGTTTTAGTGCTTTTTTTTTAATAGTGTTAAGAAATGACTGCCCTATTTGCAGCTTTTGTGAACTAGAAGATCTGTACTTCAGTGACAAGTAATTTCCCATTAGTAATTTAACATGCAAAAAAATGCCTTTGTGTCTTTGTAGAGAGCCAGAAGGCACTGATACATTGCAAGCATTTATAGAGATTTCCATTTGCATTTTCAATTTCCATTTGCAAAATTAAGTATAGAAAAAAAGTCTTTAAAGTAATGTATGGGAAATACTAAGAAACTGTGAGCCACAGGCTTTTCAGACATTTACAGCTGTATTTGCTAAATCTAGGTTTAAGTCTCATGCACCTATGTATCTGTTGTTGTGTTGTACTTGAATTTCCTGAGAAAGAAAAACTGTAGAGGCAAGTTCTACCTTGAAACTGTTGTTAAAGAAAATAGCTCTTGCAGCTGGCAGAAGGCAGCTTATAAATCAAGACATTGCTATAGTGATACTTTCACAAATTCCTTGCTAATTTTTGGATCTTGTTCAGTTTATTTGTTTTATTGTGATAGATCCCATCTATTTTTCACAGCCGTATAAGTAATTTGATCAGGCAAATTACACGGTATCTATCAGCCTGTGCTTGTTTTCAGCAAGCTATATGTTTATTAACGGGTAAATTTTTGTGTTTGTTAACATACTTACTACAATAGAATAAATGCTTTGTACCTTTTCTCAACAACATCAATGACGTGATGCTGCCATTAACAATAAAAATGTATTTGTTAGTATTAAAAGAATTAATGCTGGGTTAGAAGGATCTTTAAATGCTGATACTAGAAAATAAGTTAATGTAATCTTTTATGCTAGTAGATAAGTGTGTATGAAATACTAAGTTGCTTCCACTGGGTGGCATTGCAAAACAAAGTATGCCATACAAGCGTGTAACGTTTGATGCTCCAAAGTAATATGTTGATAGTATTTTACATATTTTCTGGTTGTTATGATTAAGTTGTTCTGGTAAAGTTGTTCTGATGTATTCAGTAAAACATTTAAAAATGTTGGGAAGGGTGTGTCCTCACCCTTTTTTCTCTAATATTTTTTTCCTGGTTCTACTTTATAGTGTTTGACAGCAGATGTTAGACTTTATTAATTTAAAGTTCAAATTCCTTTATACTGTTCTTTATTCAGAAGGTTTGGGTTTTTTTTTATTTTTACTTTATTTTTTCTTCTTCAGTACAGAGTAGTAATTATAATGATCAACTTAGGTTAGAGATTTCTTACTCCTGTTGTTTCTTATGAGTTGCTCTGTATGTAGTACTTTTGCCTTTAAGTGAAGGCAGTGTGAGTGAAAATTATTTGCTTCATTGTTTTTGAACTATTTTGAGTCTTTTTTTTTTTTCTTAATCATGGAGCTGGGTGTTAATACAGTTCTAGAAAAGTGGCATAATTTTCTATGTACTAGTCTGAAATATCCCACCTATCTAGGGTTGTTGGGAAATAATACTGAAAGCTGAGATTTAATTTATACATGATGTATACTTACTGTCTTTTCTGGCATGACAAAGTATGAATCAATGTTTGTGTTTTTTAGTAGTGCAGTTTTGTTGGAAACTTGAAGGAGACCGTGTATCATTCTGTTGAATAGCTGTCATTAACTGTTGCTTGTTAATTGAATGCAGGAAGGTGAAGATAGTGAATTAGTCTGACTCTTAAAAAACCAGAATCAAAACAAAAAGACACCAAATAAAAACCCTTAAACAAGACCAACCAGAAAAATACAAACCAAACAACTACAAAAAATAAGCAAAAAGTCCTGGCCAAACAAAAATTGACAAGCCTACGTGACTGACTAAGGTCATGGTGTGATTGAAGTATCTATTCTTTTCCCTTTATATTATCTTTTTCTGAATTTACTTTATGAAAAGTCTTAATTTCTTCTCTCTTTTGTTTTTTTTGTTTCACTCAGCTCTGTTATTTTGTCCTCATTTTTTCAAGGACCATCAAGAAAACATGAACCTGTGAGACTAGAGAAAGAAGTGAACTTCATCCTAGTGTAAAATTTCCTATAAACTATATAAGCACATGGTGTGTGATAGCAGATGGCATTTGTGCATGGATTTCACTTGATCACAGAATGGATTTCCATTAATCAAGGATGGAATCATTTCTCTCATTACTATTTCTTGGCAGAGAGCTATATACACAGGATACATTCTGCAAGGAGTTGAGAGCCTTCTTTAAAGTGTTTCATGGCAGTACAGTACAGATTTGTTTGATTTCCCAATTTAAAATCACCTACAAATTGTATAGTTTCTAACTTCTGTTCATGAAGAATTAATTACCTACTGCAATTATGCAAGGGATTTGGATGTCCTATTCATCTTCTTATTATTCAGAGCTTGTCAGGACTACAGGCTGAAAAACTCAAGGACAGAGAATTTATTCATGTTATTACAGCTTTTTATAAAGCTTATCACCTAAAACAGTCATATGATCTATAGTATATTGTTCCAAGAATTTTCTTGAAAGATTATTTGCTTTAGGAAACATCTAGTTAGGACTATTTTCACTATTTTTATGTGTTTTAGTTACAGTTCTGACAGTAGCAACAAGTTTCAGGCAGTGGGGAGGAAGAAGTGGAGAAAGGAAGCTTTATAAAAGAAGATAATTTTAAGTTTTCTGTGTTAAAACAGCATTGCATACTTCTGCATGTATGTTCTGATTTTGGAAGATCAGTCAATGTAGCTATACAAGAAGTGGATGACGTACTTGGTTTCACTAAAAATAATTATCCTGGATTATATTTGGGTTTGTATTTAATTGTCTACAAAATATTCATGTCCTCTCTTGTGTTGGGAAAAATATCTCTGATAAAGCTTGATTGTACAAAGAGCTTTAAAATGTGCTTTCCTTTTTTTTACAGTGTAATTTACTGTAAAATATTCTAATTAGTTAAAGTAGAAATTGGAATGGATATCAGTCTTTCCCATTATGACAGGTGATTTTTTTTGTTTGTTTATTCTCACTCCTTTGTTGATATTCTAGCTTTTTTTGAAGGGCCATCACTTCGGGAACAGTACCTTATTAATTGCAGAGGTATGGAAATCCCTGTGTGGTGAATATGAATAATGATTTGAGCTGAGTGGAATTAATGTTGTTGGTTTGCAAATATCAACAGTGATTAGGAGACTAATTGCTAATTATACTATCATTTTGCAAGCATTTTGTGTAGTATGACAATCTTTTTTTATTAATCAGTATAATCTTAAATAGTTTGCTATAGCTATTTTTGTGTTAATAGCCAGGACCACTAATGGGGTCAGTTCTGAGCCAGCTAGTGACTTATTGAAGTTATTGTGGTAGGCATTGCTGTGGCACTGATTGCACTGCAAAATGAACTACTGTTTACAGTAATGCTTATTATGACAGAATAAACTATTGCTTCTTCAGTAGGTTTTAAGTAGATACTAAAGAAGAGCATAAGAAATCTAATATTAGGACTGCTGTGTAGAGTTGCGAATGGTCCCTGTTATGGGGTGGATGGAAGTGAAATAGCTTAGCTCTGGTTTTGAGCAGAAAAGAGAAGAAAGTGCAAGTTGAAAAAATAGGAAGTAAAATAATATAGGTATGAGAAGGTTTTGCCTTGAGGTGCTTTCACTATATGTTGGATTTGGAGGCTAATCATCATGGGCTGGCGGAGTTTACTTAAAACTTTCTAAAGGATTTTGCATGTTGCATGAAGTTTGAGGTAAACTTCCTGCAGGGAAGCTAAGGATCCTGGGATGGCAGTACTGAGAGTGAACTGGAGTTCCAATCTGACTGAGGCTATTTGCAGAAGGATGATCTAGACCTTTGCTAATGTTTTTGCTAAAACTTGAGGAATTTCTGTATTTTGAGATGTTGGGACTACAGCTGCTTGTTCTCTAGATAGAGAATAGGAAGAAAGAGCTGTAGCTAGCTTAAATAAAAGCTTGGTTAGTCTTGGAAAGATGACCCCAGTTCTGATTACTGGTAGCTGAGGAGAAGTTTTCTATTTGGAACAATCTTGCTGAAGTGAATTGCCTTGAAAAAGGTGCCATTATTGTGCACAGCTGTTCTTTACAACCTCTTTCAGTCAGAAAAAGCTTAGTTGGGAGTGTTGAGGGTATGGACATTTCTCAAGATTTCAATCTCAGCGGGAGTGTTGAGAACATAGTTGTTTTCAGAATGACTATTTACTAATTATGCTTTGTACTTTTCCCTTGCAAGTGTTGGTAGGTTGGTTCAGAATTTAAGACCATGATATCCCTGTAGTTAAATGGGATATTTCTTTTGGCTGTTGTTTTTTTGGAGTGAGCATAGAGCAAATATTTTTTCCCTTACTGTAAAACCATGAACGTATAGGAATGATTTGTGCTCTTCCCAACCAGACTTTGAAGTAGGTTTTAAATACTGATGGAGCAGGTTTGGTGGCTGGACCTGTGACCCACACTTGAGCAGTCTATTCCTGATGGATTGCACCCCATGGAAGGGAGTCATGCTGGAGCGTTTGTGAAAAGCTGCAGGGCATGGAAAGGACCCATGCTGAAGAAGTTTGTGGAGGACTGTCTCCTGTGGATGAGAGCCCATGCAGGAGCAGGGGAAGGGTGTGAGGAGTCCTCCCCCTGAGGAGGAAGGAGTGGCAGAAACAACATGTGATGAACAGACCGCAATTCCCATTCCTCCTCCCCTTGCACTGCTGGGGGTGGAGAAGGTAGAGAAAAGTTGAGCCTGGGAAGAATGGAGGGGTCAGGGTGTTTTTAAGATTTTTATTTTTATTTGTCATTGCCCTACTGTGATTTTGATTTGAAATAAATTAATTTCCCCAAGTTGAGTCTGTTTTCCCTGTGTCAGTAATTGTTGAATAATCTCTCCCTGTCCTTACCTGATGATAACCCATCAGCCTTTCATTATATTTTCTCTTCCCTGTCCAGCTGAGGAGGTAATAGAGCAACTTTGGTGGGCACCTGGCATCCAGCCAGGGTCAACCCACCACAATATGCCACTGTAAGTGGTAATAGTTATTACATTGTCACAGTGAGTGATTGCAGTGGCCTTTGTGTGGATGACCTGCTTTCCAAGGTTATGGTGAAATTTTCAACTATATATATAATGCACATGTGTATATAAACCAGACCTATGGACTAAAGATGGTAGAATTGTTTTTAAATTATTCATTTGAGCTTTAAAATAGTAAATTGAAAAAAAAAAAGTTGCTAAAATATATATGCTTGTTTGCTTGTTTTCCCCAGCTGTAGCAGAGGTGAAACTTCGTGATGATCAATATACCCTTGACCACATGCGTGCTTTTGGCATGTATAATTATCTGCACCTTGATTCCTGGTACCAGGACAATGTCTACTATGTTGATCAGTTTGGAAGAGTTATGAATCTGTCAGTGACTCTGGTAAGAATAACTTTTTTTTTTTTTAATCAGTGAATTTGAAGAAGTAGGGGATAGGTAAGGTAGAAAATTTGGCAAGTAGGATCCAGATGCAAAAACTGGGGGAAGCTGTTGCCAGGAAGACAGGTAATTTAACAGAAATGCAGTACACCAGGAAGGATGAAAGGATTTTAAGTGAGGTGTCCAACATCTTTTCATTAATAGTATTGCACCTGCTTCTATTCTGGGGAAGGCAGACAGGATGACAAAAAAAGAGTAAACGCTTCTGGTTGCTGGCTCTTTCTCCCCTATGTTACTTGCTGTTTGTATGCTGATTTGAAAATCTAATTATTGTAGATACAAGGATAGAAAGAAGCTATATGTGTTAGAATTGGAAATGCAGCCCTTTATGGACTTAATCTGGGCATCACCTGTTGGAGGCAAAAAGATGCTGGTGGCCCTGGGCAAACTTGAAATAGAGTATAAGCAAGCTAGGCCAAGCCTGAAAAACATGACAGTTCTCTGCTTTTATATTGATGTTCTTAAGTATTCAAACTTTCTATTTCTTTTGAGGCATTTTAGTGTGTGGATGCACTAGTTTTCCTTACAAAGCTATTGTTCATTCTGGAGGTGAGAGGACATGGCTCTATGGACACTGTGTTTCTGGTACATGGAACAGTAGTGCTTGGTCATCAAAGGAATAAAAGACCGTGTGGGAAGGAAAATACTCATTGTCATGCTACCGAGGAGTTTGACTTGTGATCCTGTGAGACAAAAGAAAACACAGGGCTACCTGTGGCACTTTAGTTTTTTTAGAGTGTGGCTCTCTTTGTGCACGGTTCTTGGAGTGGCCAGCCCTAAGCTGAGAGAAATACTGCAATGGTACTTGTAGATTTTTCAAGAAATACAGCTTTCCAGAGGAAGGTAGGCTGAGAACTGAAGCTGACAAATAGTTACTTTTCCTAGCACGTAGCAGCAGTTGGAGCCTTTGGCAGACTCCTGCTGGAACTGCGTAATCTTCTGGGACTTCTTCCAAATCTATTGAGATCATCTGGATTCCAAGTTGGAACATCTAAAAGAAAGAAGCTTGTCAGGGGAAGCCTTCTGTGAACAGTGGCTTGACACAATCTCCTTTTTTTGTGTTTTTAACTTGTGGTGGGTTAACTTTGGCTGGCTGCCAGAGTCACTCTTGCTTCTGTCTTGAACAGGATGGGGAGAAGACGGAAAAGTTTATGGACTGAGATAAAAACAGGAAGATCACTTAACCAATTACCATCTTGATCAAAACAGACTCAACTTGGGGGAAATTAATTTAATTTATTGCCAAATAAAACTAGAGTAGGATGTTGAGAAACACAAAGTCACACAAAGCCCCTACCAGGATCTTGCTCTGGTGTGGGCTTTCCATGGTCTGCAGCATGGATACACCTGCCCCACTGTGGTCCTCCATGAGCTGCAGGTGCATAACCTGCTTCCCCATGATCTTCTCCAAGAGCTGCAGGTGAACCTCTGCTCTGCACCACCACTTGAGCTGACATGCTCAGCTTTGCCCTGTGGTGAGTCCTGTGGAGCCATCTGGAAGTGGCAGTGTGCAGCATGGGGTAGCCCTGGCCTGTCCTCACAGAGGCCTCCCTGCTGCCAGAACAGTACAGACACCAAGTATATCCTTTTATTAGGAGGGCACTAAAGTGTATAAATTTCTTTCTTAGCAGATAAACTAGATAAAGGATTTTACAACAGGCGGTAATTTGCATTTTTATGTGCAGGAAATTGAAATAATAAATATTCTTCCCTAGGACTGGTGGGTCTATTGTAATCTTGAAGAAAATGGCACTTGGTTGATCTGATAAGAGTTTCAGTTCCACCAGACTGTGAAATGAACAGCCTCCATCTTGTGTCCTAAGACACACTGCGGTGCTGTTTTGCAAAGGAAGCATATTTGTATATGTATAAAAAGGAATGTGTATGCAGAAACATCAACAAGGTGTCTGATTACAGATGTGCCTGGCCATATATTAGTCAAATGTATATTACAAATAATATTGTTTTCAGCCAAGTATAGCTTACAAGTTAACACTGGTCACAATTAAAATTAATGTCAGTCTTTCAAAAACAGAAGGCTAACATGCTTATTGTAAGTCCCAAGTGAAGGAACACAGGCTTTTTAACACATAATTACTTATAGTTTTGCTTCCTGTTTGGGTTGCATCTTTGATTCTAATATGGCAATTAGTTATTCATATATCAGGAATTATCCCTGCAAGTGAGGTGCTTCAGAAGATGTCATCTGTGAAGGCAAAAAGTGTAGATAATACCTTACCCCTTGCTCAAATTTCTTTCTTAGCAGATAAACTAGATAAAGGATTTTACAACAGGCAGTAATTTGCATTTGAACACATTATTGAGAAGTGATCAACATGAGCAGTTTTTCTAAGTTGATGGATGAGCATTCAGGTGGGTTCTTTATACCAGGCTGGGAAAGTTGTTAACACTGACTTGGCTGAAAATACTGTATAAGAGCTTTAATGTTCTCTTACAGCTGTCAGACTTCTTTCATTCAGTCAGCCAAAATGAATACCAAATGGGTAGTGCAGTGGCAGGATTACTGAGCTGTTGGTTTTTTGTTTGTTTTAATTTTATTTGCTTTTTGTTTTGTGGGTTTGTTTGTTTTATTGTTGTGGGGTTTTTGGGTGGTTTTTTTTTTTGCATCTGACTGAACTTTTTAACTGCTTGATGTTTGAGTATTTTCCAGCTATATTACAGTATTACAAAGCTTTCTCCTCCAGCAGTTAAATACTCAAGACTTGATTTCTCAACCTTCCACTTTTCTTGCAAAGATGACTTTGTATATTCAAATAAGTGAATTAAGTAATTATGGCAACAGTAACTCTTCTCACACTTAATTAAAACCCATAATGGTACCTATATTTTAATCTTTCTGAATTCCAGTAAGAATTACATGTGGAATGCTGTTTCCATAACTTTCAGTTAACTTCAATTCAAAACAACTGTTAGAGGTACTAGAAACAACATGGGAATTCTCTTTGAAACAAGACAGAATAAGAAAGCAGATAAGGTGAAGAACTAAAAAATATTTCAGAATTCTGCACCAGGGTTTCAAGTACTTAGTTCTTTATTATTCAGTATGCTGGGTGTGGACTTTTTTGCTCAGGTAGAGAGATATGTCAAATGCCTAGGTACTTGCTTTAATTTTTCATTAAAATAAAGTTCTGTGTTTTGTTATGGCTACTTTGTGGAACTTGACATATAACTTAACACTTTTATTTTTGCCTTTCTCTTTTGGTATGTTTTGTCCTTTCACATTCCCTGTATTTTCTTTGGAAAATTCATTACTGCAAATCTCTTATGAAATACTGCTTGCGTGTGCAGAATGACAAATAGTTTGTCGTTGCCTTTGTTATTCCCTTTCTCTTCCCCATTGGGGAGGGAAGGGGGGTTAACAGAGAGTGTCTGTTACTGGTCTAAGGCACTGCCCTGACCCTAAACCAATGATAGAACATCTGGAAAATAAAAGGATCTGAAATCCCCTCAAATACAGGGTTCTAACTGAAGCCACAGCACGCTTTCCATGCAGGGATGTGCTCTCTCTGTATCGCATACATGTGCACAAGTGCAAGGAACTCTTTTAAAGATGATACTTTATATTTTTGACTGCCTTATTTCACAGATCAGAATGAGTTTCTTTTAGTAAATATGTATAATGATGTAAATATAGATTGGGTCAGTTGTTTTTTTGTTTTTCCTAACACGCTGACTGGAAATATATACCAGCTTGAATTTATCAGTTGTGTAAGACAATAAATAAGCTAAAATTCTTTTAATTTAGACGTAAGTTGTTATGAACTAGTTTGAGTACCCTTCTGTGGCTTTCATTTCTTTTAAAGTCTCCCCATTTTTACTGGGACTAGAATTATTTGAGGTAAGTGATTAACCATGTGGGAGTTCTAGGGGAAAAGAAAAGCCTGTAATTAGTGCTGTAAAATGGAAGGACAAAAATTGAATGCTGAAATAGCAATTGTACAATACTCAGTAAATAGAAACCAACTCAGTGATGAAATTCCACCAACTTTTCCATGTGTGTGGGAACGATGCTGACTACCCACTTTTTTCCAACTATGCTGAACTACATAAAGAAACTGGTGAATTGCTAATGAGGTTTGTTACTCTTGTCTGTAATATTTACTGACATTGATAAATACTTCATAAAGGCTTAGTGCATGACTGTTTGCTTATAGGACACTGCTCTACAAAAACCAAGAGAAGTTTTCAGGTTACCTACGGACTTGACAGCTTGTGATAATCGCCTTTGTGCCTCAATGCACTTCTCATCTTCCACATGGGTTACCCTTTCTGATGGTACAGGAAGACTCTATTTAATTAAATCAGGCAAGCGTGGAAACAGTGCATCTGAAAAGTGGGAGGTAAGTCTTGCAATAATATATTTAAGAATTGTACATCTACCAAATAATTTCTTATGAGAATTGTATGTATTTAACGTTGTGAAGAGTTAAGCTTTAAATTGTAACTATCACTGAGGCAGGATTGCATTCAAGTGTAACACTCATTCTTTATACTAATGACTAAACTAATGGTTTCTTTATGCACAAAGTATCTAAAATTCAAGTGTTTGAAAGGAAACAGCCTTTTGACTGAAGAAGAATCTGTCTACATAAAAGTGTTTCTAAATAGGCAGCTAAGTGCTCATCGAGCTGAAATTTTTCTGAAAACCATTTCACCTTTCACTTCCTTACTCATATGTGCCTGTCGAGGATTTCTCCCCCTCTGCCCTGCCCTCACCTTTGTTGTTTGCTTTTTCAACTGGCCTGTGGAATAATAGATGTTTGTAAAAATGTCTGAAATTGTTGTCAACCAAGCTAAAAGCTACTTTCATTTTAAAGTTAGTAGTTTTCGAGTTATGTGTGGTATTGGTCTGTGCAGATGTAATTGTGCTTGAAATAGTCACCATTTAATCTGCACAGGGACTAGAATAAAACTTGAACAAAACTGTGAATTGATAACTTCTAATTGATAACTTTGCTTTGATAAATAACCCTGAGTGTTACCTTTAGAGCAGGTATAATGTAAGCATTATTATTTCCACCTCTCTTGTAGCTAAAATCTTTATACTGTGCAAATAATTGGTACTTAATATTTTTACTTAAAATTGTTGGTTGTACCTGAAGTATGTTTTTATGTTTCTCTTGATTAAATTATTTACATAATTAATTCTGTTAAAGAGTATCACAGGGTGTCAGGGGTTGGAAGGGACCTTGGAGATCTCTGAGTCTGAGATCCCTGCCAGAGCAGGATCATACAATCTTAATTGAGTCTTGATAAGGAGCATTTTTTGTATCTACATCAAAGTGATCTTACTACACTAATAATGGTATTGGTTATCCTGCTTGGACACAACAGATATAATTAGGTTACATTTCTACCTGAGCTACTATGAGTCTCACGGTCTGGTTAGTTTCTCTTCATTTATGAAAGATGAACATGGTATAAAGTGCCTATGTTTCGCATCTGTTTTCTTTATTAGAATTCACTTCCCTAAGCAATTGGCAAGAAGTTGTGTGTGTGTCCTGAAGTGGAAGATTTCAGCATGGTGGATTAGCTCCTTCCCCTACATCTCTTGAGAGCTCAGTAACTAGGAAATTGGTCATCCTCTTCTTTAGATGGTTGGTAATAAATACCAACTGGTTTTTATTCTGTTCTCTGTGAGAATGCTGATAGACTGACAACTCCAATGTAACATTTATGTAACAAAATCATGAGACTTATATGTTGAAGTTCTGTCACTATTTAAATTTACTTTTTGAGTCTTTATAGCACCCAGTGGTTTACAGTGATGACATCCCAACCCTATAAATCCTCACACCTAATCAGGTTTCGGTAACAGCAACTGGATTCAGCCTATACTCATTCAGCCACTGCATCTTGAGTTCACTGTTACTTATTCTTTCATTTTCACGTATTAATGTTCTAGCAAATAAATAATGTTTCATTTATTCTCTGCTGTTTGGATTAATTTGGTTTTATCTTGGGGTTTTTGCTGAATGAGTACTTCTTTGAGAGAAGCTGAAGTATGTAATTTCTAGAATTAAAACTTCCATCTAGAGGTACCAAATGCTAAATGGATCAATCTACAGCATGTGCAGTCCTTTTGTGTGGAATTATTTCATGCTTATGGAGGTACTTACTAGCCTTTCAGTATGACAGTAATACAACCGTAATGCAGATGGTTTTGTGGATATTTGTGCTTTATAATGATTTTATAATATAAATAATAATAATTAAAGGCATTTCAGAGCAGTTACTTGATAGCCAAAAAAGGAGGAAACGGAAATATATGACAAGGATTCATATTGGCAGAGAGGTTTGTGGAAAGCAAACTTGAACTTATTTGATGTTCATTGAAGCCTTTCACTGCTTTCTGAGAAAGCACAAGACTTCCAGTTTCAACTGACTGACTTTTTACTACAATTTTGTCTTCTAGATTGTGTTCAATGAAGAGCTAGGAAGTCCATTTATTATAGCACACAGTGTTTCATTTGTGAAATCTGATACACGTTCAGTAGCTGTGCTGCTGCTTAGGGTAGAAAAAGATGAATTGGACACCAAAGGAAGTGGCTTTCATATTACCTTGGAATGGGTTACAGTTGCAGAGATAAACAAAGAGGGTAAGTGTTTTATGTTTATGTTACTGATGAGCAATGTTAAAAAAAATAATCATGCTTTTATTTTTTGTCTTGAAAGTTGGTTGTTCCTCGGGTTCTGACATTTCCTTTCCCCAAAACTTCAGTTTAGCTTTTACATAAGTAATTTTTTCTTACATTATGAGATCAAGTTATTTGTTGTAGACCTACATTTTTGACAAACATTTGGAAGGCAGGAAGAAGTAAAGTTTTATGTTTGTGGTTAAGATGATCAGAAAACAAGATAGAACTTTCCTTTGTGACTTTATGAAATGCAATTCCTGTTTAGCTTGCTCTTTACAAGAGGGGTTGTGCAGAAATTGAGGTTGTACAGAACTATTTCTAACTACTGTCTGTTCTACTTCTCAAAATGTACAGCTAGATATAGCTTTTTGTTTGTTTATGTTTGGGGGTTTTTCACTGTTTTTCTTAGGTGATGCTATTTAACATTCTCATGGGATTGGAATTAGTATTAGATAAATAAAAGAACTGTAGCATCAGAAGTATAAGTAAATTAAAAAAAAAAAAGAAGTAAATACTGTATATTCTAGGTTTTGCTACAGTGAAAGAGTATTAAGCTGTTCAATTAATTTTAGACCAGCACATTAATAACATATTAATCAGTTTATTATTATCTTAATAAAGCTTGGCAAAGGGTAATTTATCTGTTAAATATGACCATATATACTTAAATAAATATAAAGATTTCCATAAAGGAAAAAGACCCCATGCTCCAGTGGCTGATTTAAAGATACGTGGATTAAATTTACTTACCTTACTATTTTGGGAAGACTGTGCTACGATCTCATGCATTATCTTCCAAAAAGTATAATTTTGATACTGATAGAAATGAGATCTTGATCTATTTGAACTAAAGCAGTTGATTGCATACTGCAGTGTTGGTATCTAAATGTTCCTCATTATCCTACATATATAGTATGGACAGCAGAACAGAACAGACTATTTCAGTTGGAAGGGGCCTACAATGACCACCTAGTCCAACTGCCTGAGCCATTCAGACATGCCTTTTAAAAACTGACAGGCTTGGGGAATTGACACCTCTCCAGGAAGCCTGTTGCAGGGTTTGACTATGCTCTCCATAAAGAAATGCTTCCCACTATCCAGTCTGAACCTCCCCCAGTTGCAGCTTTGAACCATTCCCACACATTTTCTTACTGGGTATCAGGGAGATCAGCACTTTCCTCTTCCCGCTTCTCAGGAAGTTGTAGAGATCAATGAGGTTGCACCTCAGCCTCCTTTTCTCCAGTCTAGACAATCCCAGAGTCCTTTATTGCTCCTCATGGGATATTCCTTCCAGCCCTGTCACCAGCTTTGTTGCTCTGAGTGGCTTTATTCACATTTTCTGCTGAAAATGCTTGCTGTCAGGTTGCCTTAAGCTTTTGTGGCCATCTCAACAAGAGAAAGAAACCTCTGAACCTTACTGCTTGTATCTTATAAGAAAAATCAGTGATACTGCCAGTCTGGAACTGAAGACTATTGCTCAAAGAAAGCACTAACAGAAACATCTATTATATTTTGTAATACTTCATATTTTCCGAAGCAAACTTTTACAGCGTGCCTTTTATAGTTAAGACATGAAATTAAACTTTTTCCATAAAAGTGGATTTAAAAATGTTTCCAGTTCTCCAGCATTTCCAAGGAGCAGACAGAATGTTTGTAATTAGAGTCAGCAGAGATGTAAACAACAAGGCTCAAAGCAAACTTCTAATTATGAAGAGAGAAATAAGTTTTGATTTTCAGAGTAATGTATGAACCAGTCTCAAAGATAAAAGCTGTTTTGAGGAATTAGAATAGTAGACACCCTCTTTCATTGACAGGCAGTTGCTATGCTTAACTTTTCCTGAAAGTCTGCCTGTGGGTGCTGTTAATCAAATCAGACTGTAGTGAAAATAACTAGTTAGTCAACATGGTATCTCTCAAATTACCAAAACCCATGCTTCATCAAAGCAAAGCCTTTAAACATAGTTTTGTCTCTTGACACCAAGAACTGTGAGTGTCTCTGCCATATCTGGTTGGCTTGACAAAGTGATCATTCCTACCACTGCTGTATTACCAAACAACAAAAAATCAAAGCATAAAAATAAATCTGCATGGAAGCAGTGGTTAGATCTGTGCACATCTTGTGTGGCGCTTTGGCGTGTTGTGACAAAGGTACAGCCTTTCAGAGTTCATTGTTTTCTTTAGTTCATTAATGTTTTAGGAATCCTCGCTGTAAAAACTTGAAGAACCACCATGCTGCTTTATTAGACTCTTAACAATGTCACATGCTCAGCTTTCCTCTGACTTTCTTTACAAGAAAAATCATGTAGTGTAAACTGACCAAAAAGATCATAAAGACTTAAATTTAAAAGTGTTGAGGATTGATTGAAAATACTGTACAAAAGGGTTAGTCCCACAATGACGAGTTGTGAGGTTGTGGAGCCTTTTTAACAAGCGAGCAAATGCTGTGAGAGATGTGCAAACAAATTTCCTATGTTTCAGTGCACAGTTAATTAATTCAGTCAGTTAAATAACAGCTCATTGAGTGAATTACTCACTTCCCACTACAACAAGGCATGCCTTTTTGGGTCATGTATCTAAGCCAAGGAATCTGTTCATCTTCTGTAGCAGGTTACCCTGTTGCTTGGACACTTTTGTATAGATCTCTGTCTCTAACTGGAATGGTTGAATCCCTTCAGTTAATACCTCACCCCCACCAACCTTTATAGGAAAAAGAGAGGAGCTATAATTAGCACCAGCAAGTAACAGAATTACGTTATAGTCTGGTTATTATTCTTTACTCTACTTCTTGCTTAGCAAATGAGATAACAGAGTACTAAAGTTTACCTGGTTATCCGTTATTATCTGTATTCTACAACTTCAGCAGTTGTTTAAGCTTAACGTTGAGGTCAAACAGGAACACCTTATGGAGTACTAGAGTGGCATAGGTGATTTTACCATCATAATCTGGTTTTGTCTAATGTCCCTCCTCTTAAGTTCCCAGTTTCTTTCAAGAAAAGCTGCAGTTACAAGTATAGTGATTTCTTTTAATGAAGACATGAAGCATAAATGTGAAAAACCAAACAGTTCCCGCTGATAGTTCTATAATCTGTGAGAATTTGATCAAGTTGTTTGGGTTTTTTTGGTAAAAATCCATTTGTGCAATCGTATTTTTCACAAGTTGATCAATTACTAATGGCAGTAAGATGCTGAAGGAAAAAGAACCGGTGTTGTGCTAGAACCTGTCAACTTCCTGGTGTTTGGAATCAACAGTACTCCTGTATAGGGAATGGCATGGTCCTTGACACCAGTCAACTTTTGGGACCTCCCTTCTAAAGAGCAGTGTTTTACAAGAGTTGAAGAAGATAGGTGTTTTTCAGTATGAATAAAGTGTTATGCATTGCTTATCAAGTTTTGCAGCAGCTCAAAGATTATTTGAAAAACTCGATTGTACAGAGGCTGTGAGTGGTTTTGTGAATTGCTGGGCAAGCTGTGTTCAGCAAAGACATTGTAAAAAAAAAATAAAATAAGAGCAATGTGAGATTAATTGTAGGGTGTATGTATATAACAAACTCATTGGAAAACAGAAGAGAAATTTCTTTTTAAACTATGGTGCTGTCATTTAACTGGTAGAATTGCATAGTATTTGTAAGTGTAATAAAATTATAGTATAATAATTTGTCTTCTAGAAAAATATTACCACCAGGATACCATTTTTTAAATTTTACAGGTGATCAAGGATATGAGATTGTTAAAAGGAGAGTTTTACAAGGAAAATCAGTTCCTCATTATGCAGCAATAGAGCCAAGTGGGGATGGTCTAATGATTGTTTCCTACAAACCATTCAAATTTATGCAAGATGAAGACGACACATTAGAAGAAAATGACAATGTAAAAGAAACAGAGGAAAAGAAAGGTAAGACTTACCTGTTAGATTATGATAGGTGGCTGTCTTTTGGCTCGGAAATAGCTTGTCAGTTCAGCATCTGTTTGGAAACTAGCAATAAATGTTTGTCTTAATATTGTCTTCCAGGTTTATTTTTTTTAAGGATAGATTGGCTTTTTGTTTGCTTGCTTTCACACTGGAAAGTTGCATGGCATATAAACCTATATGAGAAGCTTTTTAGGATAGGAGACACTTAAATAATGTTACTGTCCTAAGGGTAAAGATATTTTGCAAATGGAACTATACTAAGTATTTGCTAACAGTTGGATTCCTAATGTAACATCAAAATTTAGTAATCAAATTAATCTGCCAGTCTTCCTAAATGATAGAGGGCAGTGTGGCACCACTGACTTTCCCAAATAGCTGTTCATCAGAGAACACTCTGATATGTAATTTACTCCTGCCTTTCTAAATTAATAAAAAACAAAAACAAAAACCACACAACACAAACAAAAAAACAAAACCCCAAAACCCGCAAAACAAACCTATTTAATTTTAAATAATGAGAACCCTATAAAACATTATCTTTTCTTCAAGGAAAAGCAGTTCAGAAAAAATAATAAGGTACAAGAAAAGGCATGAATACTTTTTTCCCTTTACGATAAAACCAAAATGAAGTATGTAAAATCTTTCTTAAATAAAATTGCTTTATCTTAAATATCACTGAGCTCAGTAATATATAAGTTTATGTAGTTATATCGCATTATTTCAGATTTGATTTTTGCTTCTGAGTATGAGGCATTAGTTAATGAACCAATCTGAACTGCAAAAATCTGTTTGGAAAACAGTATAAAAAAATCCATTTCTTGAAATACTGCTTCTGAATATGAGGCATTAGTTAATGAACCAATCCTAACTGCAAAAATCTGTTCAGAAAACAGTATAAAAAAAATGAATTTCTTGGAAAGTATTAATGTTATACACTGTGTTAACTGTGATGGTAGACTTGTAACTGTATTAAGAACAGTCTGCACGAGTAAACCTTGTGGCAAAGGAGTTCTTCAGTACATTGACCACCATAATGCAATGTCTATGCTGTTGTCACCTGAATTAGCCAGTTCAGTGTTTCAAGGATTTTAAGACCTTTTTGAGTTGTGTGCTAGGTGTGATTAAAGAAACACAGTAAATAGCACTATATGACTATTAGCATATCTCATTTGTGCATACATGTGCACATACAGTGTTGCCAAAGCCCAGAAATCTTTAATGTGTGTACTGTTTGCAGCAATGTCTACAGAAAACTTTTCATGGCACAGAAATCTAATGGTAGAGAAGGTACTGGAATCTGAACTCCTAGTTTAGATGGAAGTCTAAGACTTCTTTAAGAGGGAATTTGTCTTCTGCTAAACGTAATGTAGGCTGTAATTTTAGTTGCACAGTTATATAAAATTGCAGGCACAGTAGATATTAGATACTGAAACAAGATGTGCTGGCAATACAGCTCTAATTTTTATAGATGTGCACAGGAATAAAGTAATATTAAGGTGGCTGTGTTGCACTTTGGTGTTTTGGTTTTTAATTTGTTCTTTCATAGTCTCCTCTGAATGTTTTTGACATGAAGAGGCTACCTTGAAGGTGGGGGAGCAAGAAAGTCTAAGCAACTTTTTTGGTGTCATTCAGCTTTCTTATAAATGAAGACTTAAAATCAGATGCATACTGTATCAAAGTTTAGAGTTTTGAAGGTTGTCATAACTCAGACACTAATAGTTTCTGGGGAATTTGTTTGTAGCACCTGTAACTGATCCATTGCAAATAGGAAACTTGTGGTAACGAGCAACAGTATAAAGTCCTTTCAGAGTTACAGTTGCTGACATGAGGCTTAGATCAATGAAATCTTGTGACAACTTGAGAGCTTCCAAAGGGTCTATCCATACTTTACTTTTCTTCTAAATAGGAAGGTAACATGTACAAGATTACTCTTTAGAAGATTAATGCATCTGTATTTGTGTTTTCCATGATCAACTGTGCACTAACGAGTCATGCTGTCATAGCCTGCCTTTTGCATAAACATTTCTCTTAAAAGGCCACTTCTTGTAGTAGTTTAATAATCAAGATGGCCATCAGGCAGATTTTTAGACCCAGGAGCAGAAGTCAATCATTACATCTGGGCAGGCAGTTTTACTTCATCTCTATGAAACTGAGGCATGAAACTTAGTTTTCTAATACCATTTCTGTTGAATAGTCAGTGTAGCTTCTGGCAAAATAGGTAGGAAAAAAATGTTCACATATTTGAGTGATGTACACTTCTGAGCATGCAGTGGCTTGTCAGTGCTACTACATCTGATGTCTCTTCAACAAGTTAATCATTAATGTTTCAGTGTAATTAAGTACATTTTGGTTATCAATTTTGTAGTGCTGTAATAAACTTAGAGTAATAGTTAATGCCTATTGTATAACTACTAACTTGATTGCTAATGTTTCTCCATTTTATAATCAGAGTATATTCTGTGTAAATTGTTCAGAATAAAAGTGAATTTCTACTCTTCCACAAAGTTCTGTTCCATATCTCCCAGCATTGCATGCTGTGGAATCTGGGACAGCATTTGTAATCTAGTTTGTATTTTTCTGTATGCTTCCAATTGCAGACCCTCTCTATTACTGGCAGCAGACTGAAGATGATGTGACAATAACAGTTCACATTCCTCAAGACATCACTAAGGATGACATAAAAGTACGCTTTTCTCCTGAGAACATATGTGTTACACTGAAAGACCAGCCTCCTTTGATGGAAGGAAAACTCTATTCATCTGTGGACCATGAAAGCTGCACGTGGATAATTAGAGAGAATGAAAGGTGTTGTATATGGTTTTTAGCTTTCCTATTGATAGGAATTTCAAGTGTATACCTGATGTCTGGGAATGGTCTCACTGAATGCTACACCCTGCATCCCTCCTTACAATAATCTGTCTTCTCTGCTGAAAATAGTTCACTTTTTAGCACTGTCTCAAAATACTGTTTCTTTAGCTAGTTGTGAAAGTAATCCATCCCCTTCTTTTACAGTTACTTGCTTATAAGCTACATGATTAGCTATTTTCTACAACAACATAGAACAGCCTTTCCAGAAAAAAAGGTAACTGTCTATACTGACAGCTGTACCTGTACCATACCAGGAAATTGAGTTTCTACTACTCAGCAACATTAGAGGTACATCAGTGCTCATGAGATTAACCTCCTCACATTTCTGAAAAATAGAAATACCAGATAACCCTATTTCCTACTTGCATTACAGTGCCTTTTGCATTTCCATAAATTAAACTTACTAAAGAAAAACTTGGGAGTTCTTAGTAGTTGACTTTTTTACTTTTTGAGCTTTCTTTGATTAATAATAACCAAATACTTGCTGTGAGGAAAAATATATAGGTGTTAAAAGGTATTCTCAGTAATCTGGTAGCGTAGAAGTGGTTCATGTGTGCAGGATTGTGCAGTAGTTAGTGGTTTCTTCTGAAGAGCAATTATCCCTTTGAGTGTCCATATTTCTTGGAAATCTTGGGTTTGACTCCAAGAATTCAAGCATTAAATTTTCAGTGGTATAACTCTGTAAAAGTATCTTTCAGTCTGTCTTATCTTTGTTTTATAATAGGTACTTCTTTTTTTTTTTTTTTGGGGGGGGGGTTATGTAAATTGTTCAGAATAAAAGTAAAAGGTTTTTTCTTTTTTTTTTTTTTCTGTAGATTTATTCCTGTTTTTATAGTCTAGTCATCCTGAATGCAATATATTGTAATAAAGGTAATCATCCAGTAGGAAAATGGCATTCTATTTTTTACCAGGTAGATCCTTCAAGCAGGACAGGTGGGTTTATTGATCCCCTTCACTTTTCAGTATCTAATACCTGTTTTGTGAGACTCTGCCTACAGAGTTTTTCTGCAGAATTTCTGATTTAGTTTCGTCTGATAGATTTTGAGATGTACAGGCTTTAATCTTATAAACCTGAACCAGTGTGCAGTAAGTGGGGAGAATACAGGTTTATTTCAGTGGCACAGTAATGTTCCCAACCATAGTGTTATGGAAATTATGTCTGTTTAAGGAGAGATTTTGAGAAGACTCAGTGAAAAATAGACTATATTAACCATAGCTTTCTCAGACCATGAAGTCTGAGTTTCAAGTGTAAAAAAAGGAAAAAAAAAACAGTCACTACAGTTTCAAATGACAACTTGTAAATACATACATTTCCTCTGCCATTTCCCAAATGTGGGAATTGGGGAGCAGAGTGTAAAACATTTGAGGTACTGTGTCTTAGGATAGCTTTGCATATTGCATTGTATGTAATGCGTATGGCAGTAGTTACTCTTGCCATTATAATAGTTTATAATACAATGTGATAAAAGGTATGGCAGAGATAATACTGACTTCTCTGTGCTTGGACAAGCTTGATGTCTATATTTTTCATTAATCTGTTGTTTGAACTTCTGTGTGAAGTATACAGATGTTTATATACCTTGTGAGATTTGGTCATAATGAGAAAACTATTGTGACATTTTCTGCAAGACATTCCAGGCTAAAATTTTTTTCTTCCTGTTTCTTTTGATAGTCATAGGGTTTAGTTTTAGGTAGTCCTGTGAGGCGCAGGGAGTTGGAATGAATGATCCTTACGGGCCTCTTCCAACTTAGGATATTCTATGATTCTGTGTTTTTCCTTTGTGTTTCCTCATCAAAAATCTTGTCTTTTTCACAAAATGTTAACTGTAAAAGATGGTTATTCTCTGAAAGAATTAAACAGAGTGATGAATATTTGTATATGGATTATACTAATACTGTGTACTAAAATGTGACACTTATGATATTGATTATTAGATGATATAATGAAAAATAACTCACATGAGTAATTAATGTATTTATTAATCAAGTGAGCAAATTGCATGCGTCTTAGGCTTTTATTTTAATGTAAAATTGTAATTATGCATTTCACTGTAATAAGTTGCACTTGGTTCTTCATGTTGGTACTTCAGTACTGCTTCAAATTTGTTGTTAAAAGTCTAAAACTTTCTCCAGATATCTTCTGCTAAAGTATGCAATTTCTAATACCAATGCATTCGCTTCAGAAACGGATTCCGAGTTCACTGGTTATTGTAAGATGCAATAGTAAGTAACTTAGAAGGTTTTCCTGTTGTGTCAGGTAAAAGGCTGTCATCGTAGACCCTCTTAAGTGTATCTAAAGAGTGAATACAATAAAACTTAACTCTCAGTTTATCAATAAATCCATGTGTTGGTCTAACACCGTAATTAAACAGAATTGTTGTGTTGGTGCATCAGGGTAGGTCTCTTGTTTCCTTTTAGTTTTTCCTAATTCTTATACCAGGTTCTTTTCTGTTTAGAGTTATTTTTACGGTTATAGAAATCGTATCTCTTCTGAGATATTATTTTTAGATACACAATGTAGATATTTAACTGCTGTAGTATTCTGAGATGTATGACATACAAGTGTTTTTGTCCTAGGTGTTATATAAAGGTAGTGCACATTAAGTAGCCCTATTAAGTTCTACAGTACTTAAAATATTTTAGTAAGACTGCTTCAGGAGACACTGTATTTACACTGAAAACTCTGAGGACACTTACATGGACACATTCTCTTTGTTCTTGGGTTTTTAGGAAGCACATGTCCTTGGTCTGGTTTTCTGTGTTTTCCATTGGAACAGCTTATTTTATAAATTGAATGCTAACGGTTTCTGTTATGTGACTTTAATTATTAATTCAGTTTGGAGAAGAGAAGTGCTCGGATCTACATTGAAAGCTTTTTGACCAATCTGAGAAGTGTTTTCATGTGCTACTCTTTATCTTCTATTTACATTTCAGTTTGGAGATTTCCCTAATTAAGAAAAATGAGGGACCCTGGTGGCCAGAGCTAATTCTTGGTGACACAAGAGGGGAATTGATTATGAACTCTTCCCAGTGCTCTGAAATATCTGAAAGCCTGATGCATCTTACTTCTGAAGTAATGGTAAGGAGCTGAAAATAAAACTTCTAAGATTCTTATACATTAACATGTTGTATTTTCTTGATAATCCTAATTTGTACTTCATTGACATAGCTCAGTTCATTTACTATTCAGAATCCTAACTACATTCATTTTGAACTGAAACCGTTAAAAAGCTGATGGTACCAGACTTGTGAATATATTTTGAACAGTAATATCATCCTCATGGGGAACTGAATTTAGCTTACATGATCATGTCTGTGTGCCTCAAGAGAAGTCTGTTTAAAACTGAAAATAAATTTTGTTCCCACCACTTACGATGTGGCAGTTTGGTTTAAAGCAGTTGGTTTGAGTAGTTTTGAAAGATGTCTGTTTCTTGTTTATCAACGGGTTAGCCCCGCTTCAATTGACTTGCAGACTGTGAGTGTAAATGACATTTTTAAAAAGGAAAATTTAGGAAAACATAAGCATGACTCATGAACTTCCTGGCATTATTGTTATAGATGGAGCCTACTTAAAACAAACAAACAAAAAGAGTAATTTAAAACTGCTGTTTGCTTGATACTTCCCCATTTGGTTAAATTAGAAAATTTCATCTCATGTAAAACTTGTGAAGTGTGACTTCCTATGGGTCTTGTTATATTAGTTTTGGATTATTACTTTTTATAATAAGGCTGAAAAGTGTTATTAAAATAGATTCTGTTTAGTACTTTAAATAGATTTCTCTCCTCTCTCCATCACTATTTGTGGGCAAGATACTGTAGTACATCCTTTGACCGTGGATCTATTTGGAACTTCAAATTTCTTCTCATTTGTAACTCATACTGAGCTTAAAGTGATGATTTCTTTTTTTATCATGTGTTTTTCATGTTGTTTGGTTGGGGTTTTTTTGTTGTTGTTGTTGGTTGGTTGGGATTTTTTTTGTTTTGTGGTTTTGTCACAGCTTTTCAGCTCGTGGACAGTAATGATCTTTCCTTAGGTAACTGTTCATTTAAGTAAATGTTATGTATTTATGATACTACAGCTTTAGCTACATATGTACAATAAAGGCATGGATTCTTTTTGGTCATCTCCATTGCTTATGGTAATGAAGCTTACCTGGAAGATTTATTTATTTATTTATTTTTAAGGCCACCTAATGAAACAGTAAATCAGGGGCCATCAAGAATGCTTGGCAGAGGAGAAGTGAACCCCAAAGTCTAGCCTCTAAGAAGACACATACCCTGTTTTAAGTCTTGTGCATTAGCCTGTAGTTTTTGACACTTAATTTTCCTGGGTTCTGTCCTTTAAGGATATTTCTCTGTTACCTCTTCCTGTTTGTTTTTTTGAACTTAAATTGTCTTAGCAATTAAAAGACACGCGCTGATCTCCTTAACTTTGTGAACAGAAACAAAAGTTTTTAACAGCTGAATTGGATGAAGACACGAGCACAAGAACTCAAAAACTTCTTCCTGTCAGATGAATTGAGTCAGTTCTCTGACTAATCTTTCCTTACATGTTTTGTTTGGCAGAAGTAAGCTGTTTCTGTCTATGGTAGTGTTATAGTTTGCTCTCAAATTAATAGTAAAAGGGACAGGTTTTCCTTTTTTTGACTTGTTGGATGGGAAAAACTGCATGTGCTTTTTTTCTTGTTTTGACTTCATTGAAATATATGCATAAGAGTATTATTAATTTTCAAAAACTATTAGCAAAGCAAAAAGGAGACGTATTTAGAGCTACTTGCAAAATGAATATTTTTTTAATACCATTTACAAAGGCAATCTGAAATAAGCTTAGACTGGTGTACATTTACTAAAACTGTGTAGGTTTTCAGGATTTTATGCATTTACTACTTAGGGAAATTTATTGTCCATTTTTTAGTGGCTTATGTATTTTTCCTTAAACTGAAAAGGATTTTGTACCTATCACTCATGCTATCCTCCACAGCAGAAATGTTTCTATTAATTTTGAATAAGTACATAAAAGCTTGATCATGGACAAGCAAATGATTCTTCCTGTAAGATTGAACTTCTTTTCTTATGAGAGGGATTGTTTAATGTGTATACACACACACACACACACACACATATTCAGTAGCTTGGATTTTCAATGTAGTTTGTTGTCTTTTTATTTCAGAATCCAAATCCTGAAAAGGAAAACCCCCCTTGTAATGCTCAAGAATTAGAAGAATGTGATGCTTTTCTAGAAGATTGTGCAAGCTTGTGCAGATTTGATGGTGATACCTTGAAAGTCACTCACGTAGTAAGTGCTGCAAATTACTACAGAAATATTTTCTAACATTTTTTGTGATATGCAAGTTGAATTCTAATTCTTTGGTCTCTTTTTAGATTCATCTTGGAAGCAACCAATATCTTTTTTCAGTTGTTGTGGATCCTAAAGAAATGCCATGTTTCTGCCTTAGGCATGATGTTGACGCTCTTCTCTGGCAGCCCCACTCTGACCAACCAGAGAACATGTGGGAACATATTGCAACTTTTAATGCTTTAGGTAAGAAAAAAACCTCTTGTGTCACTCTCTGTGAGCCTTTTCTACCTTAATACTCCTAGTTAGACTTCTGTTGATGCTTCATTTAATTAAATTTTAATTAAAAGGTGCTATAATTTTGTTGATAGCAGCATCATAGCTTAATTTTAGAAATACTAGAACATAAGAGATGTTTACACACTGGGAGGAAAATAAGCCTTTTCAGACCATAACAGGATGCAAGCACAGTACTGCACACTAAAAAGGAGTGTTCCCTGGGTAAGTAAACTTCAGATAAAGACTTAAAAGCACGATCACCTCTTTAACACTCATGCAGAAATCATCTGGGAAACCGCTGCAGTTCATTGATGACGTGTCTAGGTCTATATATGCTTACAGTAAGATGTTTTAAGTGACCTTTAGATTTTTCCTATCTCATTGTCCCAGGTAACAAGTCTGAAGAATTGGACATGCTTACTGTTTCTTCTGTTATAAGAGCTAGGAGTGACAAATGGTCCTGGTACATAGTAGGTTCAAAAGAAGTGAAAAGAAATACTTCACATTTTAAGCTGGATTTAAGCTGTGGAACCATCTGCCACAAAACTTTGTGGACTTGGAAAGTTTTCATGAATTTAGAAAAAAAAACAAAACAAAACAAAAAACAAGTCGTCATGACAGGAAAAATCAATCAAGGAAAAAAAAAATCAATTACAGTTACAACTGTATGAGCTCTGGCTCAAGAAGCCACTAGCTCTTCTGACTGCCAAAGAGGTAGAAAATGCAGTGTGAAGAATTGTTAGTTATTACTACATTCTTGCAATCAGGACTAAGAGTTTGTTTTTTACCCACCATTGGAAGCAGAATCCTAAAGCTTAGAAGCAGAAAGTAGTTTGAAAAATGTAGAAGTATGGATGCAAGAGCAAGAGTTACCATATCGGATCAAATGGGATGGTCCATGTAGCCCAGTATAGTACCTATCAAGTAAGAAACAGATAAATTGGTTTTTGTGAAAATAAACTGGTCCAGAATTTACTTCTGCTGTGACAACTGTAGTCTTCATGTTCTCTTAAGTGTTCCCTACACCCATTCCTTCAATAATGCAGTGAGTGTGATAATTTATTCCCTCCCCCAAATAACCTATGTTTGATCAAACCACTCTAAGTTTGGGTCCAAAATGGGAAGGGAAGATACTAACTGTTTTATAGAGCTCTCCCAGGTTACCATAGCATATAATTGGTTTTGTTAGTAGTTTTTGTAATTTATTTAGTTTTGTAATACGAATTATTTTTTTTTTAATAGCCTGTTATTTTAACTTAAGATCAAATTAAGTTGTAAGAAAATCCTCTAACAAAAGAGATTAACTTCACATTTTGTTCTCCATTTACTCATTTCAAATTTCATTATGCTGTGAAAAAAGCAGGTGATAAGGATTAAGATGTTTTTTTCAAGTTACTGTTTGTTTCAAGTTTCTATGCTGTCTTTGTAGTATTGTTTTAAGAATGTGTTTCTATTGTTTTGAAATTAACAGGAAGGAAATTGTATCTCTGAGCTTTTTGTAACTAAGGTGATAACACCCAACATTTTTCCTCTGCTTCTTTCTCCTTATTATTGTACTATTATTTTACAGTACTATATTGAAGTTTACACTTCTTTACTAATCTAGTTCTCCTTTTGTGTGCCAGAGGTGATGTAAGTCATCAGCTTGCTTATCTATAACCAAATGTAGAAGTACTTGCCAAGAGCTAGCAGTGAAAATTAGTATTTTCTAGATTGAAGGGCTAGTTTTCCAAAACTTACAGTATTTATTAAATTGACCAAAGCAATGATAGTAGTTCTATTTCCTTCTTCCTCTGCTTGAAATTTTGGAATTAGTTTTTAACAAGCTATATAAGGACAATGATTGAAAAAATAATATTTTTCATTTCAAGTCTTGGACTGAAACCTAAGGGAAACTGAAGGAACCAAGTTTTTGTTTTATATATAATTATCCTAACGGCTTTCTGTTGAAAGACTGAAAGAAAGCAGTTGGCCTTGAATGGACCTTGGGCTGCTAGCATCTGGTGATTTGCTGCAGGTTGAAGCAGCAGTTGTGTGATCTTGCCCTTTCTTACCACAGCTTACTGAAGAAGCCTCTGTCTTTACTTGACTGCTCATTAGTCCTGCTGTATAAATCCCCTGCTCCTAACAGGGTTGTATCTATAAAGCAGAAAAATAGAGGACAGTGACCTTTAAGCCTACTTCCCCCCCGCCCCCCCCCCCCCCCCCCCCCGCCCGCCCGTCTGCCTCACCCAGATGCCCCCGTCCG